>JAWPHD010015114.1:0-57161 GCA_037043455.1 Cyrtodaria siliqua | reverse complement strand
GCGGTCAATATTAATTATGATGCGTTATTTTACACAATGATGTGCTTATATTACATTATGATGTGCTTATATAACATTCGTATGTGGTTATATTACATTAGTATGTGATTATAATATATTATGATGTGGTTATATTACATAATGGTGCGGTTATATTACATTATAATGTGATTATAATACATAATGAATGAGGTTATATTACATTATGATGTGGTTATATTACATACTGATGTGGCTAATAAAGTTCATATTACATGCCTGAGAGTAATTTCTATTGTCCAAAGTCGTATGAAATATTCAATACAGAAAAACGAAGGTATATTCTTTCTTCAAAAAGTGTGCCGTTATTCCAAAAATCATACAAGGGGGCGTGGCTAGCGATAAAACATTTATGAATATCCAACTTGGAGTTCCACTCATATATTTATGCCTCGCTATATTTCATGATATACGCCCGTAACACCTCGTGGACATTCTATAACTAATACTTATGATGCTGGTTATATTACATTACGATGTGGCTATATTACATATGATGTGGCTATAAACATTATGATGTGGCCTATATTACATTACGACGTGGATATATTTCATAACGATGTGGTTATAATACATTATGATGTGTCTATATTACATTATGATGTGGCTATATTACCTGATGATGTGGTTATATTACATTATGCTGTGGTTATATTACATTTTCATGTGGTTATATTACATTATGGTGTGGTTATATTACATTTTGATTGGGTTACATTACATTCTGATGTGGTTTTATTACATTATGATGTTGCCATATTACATTATGATGTGACCATACTACATAATGATGTGGTTAGATCACATTACGATGCGGTTATATTACATTATGATTTGGTTATATTACATTATTATGTAGTTATATTCATTATGATGAGTTATAATTCATTATGATGCGGTTATATTACATTAAGGTGCGGTTATATTACATTATGTGTGGTTATGTCACATTATGATTAAGTTATATGACATAATGATGTGGATATATTACATTATGATATGGTTATATTACATTATGACGCGGTTATATTTCATTATGATGTGGTTATATTACATTATAATGCGGTTATATTACATTATGGTGTGGTTTTGTCACATCATGATGTGGTTATATGACATAATGATGTGGTTATGTACAATATGATGTGGTTATAATACATTATTAAGTGGTTACATTACATTATGATGTGGCTTTATTACATTACGATGTGGCTATATTAGATTACGGTGTGGTTATATTACATTATGATGTGGTTATATTGCATAACTATTTGGTTATATTACATTATGATGAGGTTATATTACATCATATACATTAGGACGCGGTTATATTACATTATGATGTGATTATATTACATTAGTATGTGATTATATTATATGATGATTGTGGTTATATTACCATAGTATTTGATTATATTATATGATGATGTGGTTATATTACATTAGTATGTGATTATAGTATATTAGTATGTGGATATATTTCATAACGATGTGGTTATATTACATTATGCTGTGGTTATATTACATTATGATGTTGTAATATTACATTATGATGTAGTTATGATGTGATTATATTACATAATGATGCGGTAATATTAATTATGATGCGGTTATTTTACACATTGATGTGCTTATATTACATTATGATGTGCTTATTTTACATTCGTATGTGGTTATATTACATTAGTATGTGATTAATATATATTATGATGTGGTTATATTACATAATGGTGCGGTTATATTACATTATAATGTGGATTATAATACATAATGATGAGGTTATATTACATTATGATGTGGTTATATTACATACTGATGTGGCTATATTTCATTATTACATGCCTGAGAGTAATTTCTATTGTCCAAAGTCGTATGATATATTCAATACAGAAAAACGAAGGTATTTCTTTCTTCAAAAAGTGTGCCGTTATTCCAAAAATCATACAAGGGGGCGTGGCTAGCGATAAAACAGTTTTGAATATCCAACTTGGTGTTACACTCATATATTTATGCCTCGCTATATTTCATGATATACGCCCGTAACACCTCGTTGGACATTCTATAACTAATACTTATGATGTGGTTATATTACATTACGATGTGGCTATATTACATTATGATGTGGCTATAAAACATTATGATGTGGCTATATTACATTACGACGTGTATATATTTCAGATCGATGTGGTTATAATACATTATGATGTGTCTATATTACATTATGATGTGGCTATATTACCTGATGATGTGGTTATATTACATTATTCTGTGGTTATATTACATTTTCATGTGGTTATATTACATAATGGTGTCGATATATTACATTTTGATGTGGTTACATTACATTCTGATGTGGTTTTATTACATTATGATGTTGCCATATTACATTATGATGTGGCCATATTACATAATGATGTGGTTAGATCACATTACGATGCGGTTATATTACATTATGATGTGGTTATATTACATTATTATGTAGTTATATTTCATTATGATAAGGTTATAATTCATTATGATGCGGTTATATTACATTATGGTGCGGTAATAATACATTATGTGTGGTTATGTCACATTATGATTAAGTTATATGACATAATGATGTGGATATATTACATTATTATATGGTTATATTACATTATGACGCTGTTATATTTCATTATGATGTGGTTATATTACATTATAATGCGGTTATATTACATTATGGTGTGGTTTTGTCACATCATGATGTGGTTATATGACATAATGATGTGGTTATGTTACATTATGATGTGGTTATAATACATTATGAAGTGGTTACATTGCATTATGATGTGGCTTTATTACATTACGATGTGGCTATATTAGATTACGGTGTGGTTATATTACATTATGATGTGGTTATATTGCATAAATATTTGGTTATATTACATTATGATGAGGTTATATTACATCATATACATTAGGACGCGGTTATATTACATTATGATGTGATTATATTACATTAGTATGTGATTATATTATATGATGATGTGGTTATATTACATAACTATGTGATTATATTATATGATGATGTGGTTATATTACATAAGTATGTGATTATAGTATATTAGTATGTGGATATATTTCATAACGATGTGGTTATATTACATTATGCTGTGGTTATATTACATTATGATGTTGTTATATTACATTATGATGTAGTTATGATGTGATTATATTACATAATGATGCGGTAATATTAATTATGATGCGGTTATTTTACACAATGATGTGCTTATATTACATTATGATGTGCTTATATTACATTCGTATGTGGTTATATTACATTAGTATGTGATTATAATATATTATGATGTGGTTATATTACATAATGGTGCGGTTATATTACATTATAATGTGATTATAATACATAATGATTAGGTTATATTACATTATGATGTGGTTATATTACATACTGAGGTGGCTATATTTCATTATTACATGCCTGAGAGTAATTTCTATTGTCCAAAGTCGTATGATATATTCAATACAGAAAAACGAAGGTATTTATTTCTTCAAAAAGTGTGCCGTTATTCCAAAAATCATACAAGGGGACGTGGCTAGCGATAAAACAGTTATGAATATCCAACTTGGTGTTACACTCATATATTTATGCCTCGCTATATTTCATGATATACGCCCGTAACACCTCGTTGGACATTCTATAACTAATACTTATGATGTGGTTATATTACATTACGATGTTGCTATATTACATTATGATGTGGCTATAAAACATTATGATGTGGCTATATTACATTACGACGTGGATATATTTCATAACGATGTGGATATAATACATTATGATGTGTCTATATTACATTATGATGTGGCTATATTACCTGATGATGTGGTTATATTACATTATGCTGTGGTTATATTACATTTTCATGTGGTTATATTACATTATGGTGTGGTTATATTACATTTTGATGTGGTTACATTACATTCTGATGTGGTTTTATTACATTATGATGTTGCCATATTACATTATGATGTGGCCATATTACATAATGATGTGGTTAGATCACATTACGATGCGGTTATATTACATTATGATGTGGTTATATTACATTTTGATGCGGTTATATTACATTCTGATATGGTTTTATTACATTAGGACACGGTTATATTACATTATGATGTGACCAGATACATAATGTTGTGGTTATATTACATTTTTATGTGGTTATTTTACATTATGGTGTGGTTATATTTCATTGCGATGCGCTTATATTACTTTATTATGTAGTTATATTACATTATGATGCGCTTATATTACATTAGTATGTGGATATATTTCATAACGATGTGGTAATATTACATTATGATTGGGTTATATTACATTATGGTGTGGTTATATTACAATATGATGTGGTTATATTACATTATGGTGTTGTTATATTACATTCTGATGTAGTTATGATGTGATTATATTACACAATGATGCGGTAATATTACAGTATGATGCGGTTATATTACACAATGATGTGGTTATATTACATTATGATTTGGTTATATTACATAAGTATGTGATTATATTATATTATGATGTGGTTATATTACATAATGGTGTGGTTATATTACATTATAATGTGATTATAATACATACTGATGAGGTTATATTACATTATGATGTGGTTATATTACATAATGATGTGGCTATATTTCATTATTGCATGCCTGAGAGTAATTTCTATTGCCCAATGTCGTATGATCAATTCAATACAGGCAAACGATGGTGTTTTTTTACAAAAAGTGTGCCGTTATACCAGATATCATACAATGGGGCGTGGCTAGCTATAAAACAGTTATAAATATCCAACTTGGTGTTACACTCATATATTTATGCCTCGCTATATTCCATGATATACGCTCGTAACACCTCGTTGGACATTCTTATGGAAGCGTGAATTGACCCCCCTAATAAATGGTTTACATGACATATATATTTCGTTATAACGTCTTAATATAAGGTACTTGTGGAATATTTTCCTTGATATTTGCTATTCTATATGGATATAACGTCAACATTTTAGTTGTAAAACGCCAAAACCAGACTCATGATATATTGTATTATACGTATTGCGTAATAAAATAACTCGACGAAAATGTTTAATCAAGAAAAACTTAGTTGTTTCACGATATAAATATTACACCAACCTCCATAAAAAAGCACATGTGAATAATGATCTGTATACAATGTATACGATTCTTATGTCTTGTATACAGTGTATAAAGTTCTTATGGTCTGTACACAAACATGTATACGGTTCGTGTGGTCTGTACACCGTGTATAAGGTTCTTAGGCCTGTATAGAGTGTATAAGGTTCTTATTGTTTGTATAACTTGCATATGGTTCGTATGGTCTGTACACAGTGTATAGCGGTTATAATACATTATGATGTGGTTATATTACATTATGATGTGGCTATATTACATTATGATTTGGCTATATTACATTATGGTGTGGTTATATTACATTATTATGTTGCTATATTACATTATGATGTGACCATATTACATAATGATGTGTTTATATCACATTATGATGTGGTTATATTACATTATGATGCAGTTATATTACATTTTGAATAGTGATATTACATTCTGATGTCGTTTTATTACATTATGATGCGGCTATATTACATTATTATTGTGACCATATTACATAATGATGTGGTATTATTACATTATTATGTGGTTTTATTACATTATGATGTAGTCGCTTTTTCATTTGATTGTTTCTTCTTTCCATTATGCTGTGTTGTGGCCGTCGGGTCCTACCGTCCAATGCATTTTTTAATGTAGAGTATTAGCCGAGGGGACTCAAACAGTACTATAGGTGAGACTGTTTCAACACTCGTCACTATCTGTCAGAGGTATAACATTACGTGTATTCGTCTGGCCTTTTTTATGTTTAGTAACTTGCTGTTCTGTTTTCTCTCTCTCTCTCTCCCTTTCGCTGGCTTGCGGTACGTCGTGGTTCTACCCACGAAAATTGGCCGGAGGAGCACCTGGATTCTTGCTCCGCCAATGGAAGCTAAAAAGTCATCATATGACCTTAGATGTTGGCGCGACTATAAATCCAATTCAAGTCATTCAATTCTCCCTCTTTCGTATAATCCAATCCGACTTCAGTAAACAATTTATTCGAAACATCTCGATCACTTCAGTTTTTGAAATGATTTGATTGGTCAGTCGTTTTCCTGTGCTCAACGGAGATGACTCGGTCGTTACTGTGTGAAGTAAGTTCTTAACGTCAGTTGTGTCAGTCGAACTGAAACCTTGCTCAACTGAGAAAATAAAATCAAAGAAAAACGCCAATTGAATAAGTCTTATGTCACCACCTCGTTGCAATCAGTCACATAACAGAGGTGTAACATTGCTGATACGAGGTCCTATATGAGAAGCATTATTGTTGCCCTGGACCTAAATTCGTTTAAATGGGTGCAGGTGTGAGTATGCATGCTTAATATGTTAGTATGTATATAATATTGCAATTTCTAAGAAGGTCATGATTATTAGGACAGGACTCTCGTATGTTTTTTTTTCTGAAACTGAGACGTATAAATAAACTGGGTTCGTCTTGTTTCTTCTGTCAACGTGTACTGTAGACACGTGCTTGTTCACAGAGAATAAATACATACTGATAAAGGTGTTTCTTTGGGAGCAACAAACACATTTAAGAGAATAAAGCCGCAGACTCGGTTTTATTGAGTTTGTTCATGAGAAGTAGTGTACGAAGCAACACCTCTCACGCACCCTAGCACCGGCTTAAGTGTTATTCTGCTTCAAAGCCACATTTATTGGGCTCGTTGGTCCCAAACGAATGCTAGTGTGAATGAAAAATAAACACTGATAAAGGTGATCCTTTGGGGGCAACAAACACAGTTAAGAGAATAAAGCAGCAGACTCGGTTTAAAATTGGCCATGAGTTATTACCCACGTCGTTGTTTCATTCCTTTCGAAAAAGCACATGAAAGGAATTAAAGCCGATTACAAACAAATCATATTTTAATATTTTAGTTTAAATATTTGAGTTGGTCTTAACTACAACATTGTCACACTCTTCATGTTGTGCTTGTAATAACTTCTCATTGACAAGCATTGTTCTGTCTGGTTGATGTTGGCTCACTTATGTCTGGGTTTTTGGTTCATATTGTGCTCTCTTCCTCTGGGGCACTGCTGAAAACATCAAGAAAAGGGTGAGAACGGATACTTATTTGAAATAAAAACAAAATATTTCTTAACTATTGCAAATATAACCATACTATGAATCTTGTAATCTTAATTATTGGTTTTACTGTCCCCCGTACAAATTGTGTCAAACGAATCCGTCAATAACAGAGAAGGAAGGTAGGAAACTAGGGAGTTGACCAGCTAAATGTTATAATAAAATAATAAATATATTATAAGGTGGTGGTATCAGGTGTAAAAAACGTCGGATTCGTAAAATAAACGTCAGGAGTTCGATTTACAAGACCGCCTTCTGTATAATCAAATACTTGTGTTGGAATAGTAGAAGAAAACTGTGATTAAAGACAAATGAAATATAAAAACTAGCATTCAAGGACGACAGTCGCACACAAACACACACAGAAGCAAAGAACAACTTTATAGATGAATAAAGTGCAGGATAGACATCACAAACACAAAATAATATTTCTATTATATTCTTTTTTATATATTCTAATAATATATAATATCTCAAACTGGACCTTGAGGCCAACAGGTTTTACTTCTGGCACGTGACTGATTGCAAAGAGGTGGTGACATAGTATGACCAGCAGCATTATTTGGATCCCCTCGGCTAATACTTTGCATACTATGCAAAGTGTATTGTACGATGTGATTCTAATGCCACAGCACAGCATTAATGAAAAGTAGCCAGAGCCAAATAAAAAGAGACAACCTCACAATGTAAATTTAACACATCATAATGAAAATAAACCAACATCATAATTTAACGTCACCACATCATAATGTAAATCGATCACATCTAAGAGAAATGAGACCACATCATAAGGTACAGTAACTGCATCATAATGTATAAAATGATCACATCACACTGAAAAATGAACACGCAGTTCTGTACAAAATAACGAAAAGTGATAACATGATACGGTAAAGTAATTACATCATACGGAAAAGTGGCCACATCATATGAAAAGTGACTACATCACAATAGAAATGACACATCATAATAAGAATAACCACAGCATAATGTAACATGACAACATCGTATCGAACATTGACCACACTATAATGTAAAGTGACCACATCCTAATGTAAAACGACCAAATTATAATGAACAGTATTATAATGAAAAAGGACCCTATCATAATATACGGTTACCACTTAAAGACATGTTCTAAAGTGTTTTCTGCATAAGAGATTTTCTTTAAACTTTTTGTACAGTAGGTCTGTTATATATATAGACAGAAAATGCAAAAATAATGGTAGGTCACCATAATTGTTAAAATTTTAAAAAATAATGTGTAATGCAACCATCATGTCAATCTGTCCAAAAAGTTTAACAAGTCCATAAAATAGCTAAATAAGACATTTTTGAAGTCTAATAATTTATTCATTAGTCACAATTCTGCTAAAATTGTATTAAAGTAAAGAACATTTAATTATAATAACATTTAAAGCTCATCTTTATGTAAAACCTATATTTGTTTACAAAATCTGTTGAGACCATCAAAGTCGTGTTTGGCAATCCGTATTCGTCAATGGTAAGAGCAACCTGTGCTTTGAGGTTCATTCGCAAACGAATTTCTTCATGACTAGCTTAAAAAACGTATTTTTCATTTATTTCTATTCATTTTCAAAAAAAATTGTAACTCAACGTAACAAAATGCTTAGATTTAAAACCAATTCAAAAATGAAATTATTTAGCCATCACATCACAAAATTGTTTACAACAGGTGTGGCAACTTGGAACGGTCAGTGGCAAAAATGGCCGCTTGGGGCACATGTCTGTTTACTGAATCAAAAACAAAATAGCAGACACATTGCAATTCGGAATAGTTAGGTATAGGAAGTTGTTCATACACTACACTCATTGGAAAAACGCCTCAGTCGACTTGGTAATTTATTTTGGTCAATTAATTATTCAGGAGGCGTTCTTGATCAAATCTGCATCAAACGTCAAGTTTCATATGTAAATACTTATGACCTCTCAACACTATACAACCTTACCACATCACCTTATCAGATACAAACTTATTGCTCTCATTAAAACTACCTTTTTGACCTGTAACAATATTAAAGCGTGTTTGTTTGTTTGTCTTTTTAGTTGTTGCTTTTATTTTGTTTTTTTACTGACGGCAGTTTAGTTTTTTGTGCGCGTTTTTGGTTGACTGTGGCCTTGAATGCTACATTTCCTGTTCGACTTTTATATCTACTTTTGTTGTTTATACCCTAGATGTACGAACATAGGTATGCATTTTGAATTGCAGGTATGTTTATATGTAATCAGAGGAGAATACGCATTTCATAATAAGAAGGATGCAATCACGCAGTACTAGATATCATAAACAGCAAAATAATAAGTAGACAGTATTTTGCTTGATAAGAGATAGGTTTGTCATTGTTAACTTAATTTTCAGTCAAAGCTTTCTTTAAGAAAATAAACGGACACGTATAAAAGTCGAAGAGGAATGCTAGCTTTCACAGAAAATAACACAACAAAAACAAAAAGATAAAAACAAAAAACAGTTAACCAGTAATTACGAAGCAATGCATATGAAATCACAAACGAAGGCTGGTTGACAACAGAACCAACGCCATGAAACGGTGAGTGGCATAAAGACCGCTGGATGTTTAAATCAGATTTCAGGGTGCACTTAACCTCACTCTTGTCCGTTTGTCATCCAAATAAAACGGGGCAGTTTAAATAAAAAAATAAGCAAGTCAGCATTAAAAAGAAATATGGGTTTAACACACAGAGGATCATTTATATGTGAATATAAGAAACTCTTTATGACCTATTCTTGAGATCATTCGATAGATACATCTGACATTGGTCAGAAACTAAGAAAACTTAAATCCAAGGTGAAAGATATTTACTAAATAATGGACAAGACAGAGTTAAGGTCTCTTCAATTGGAAATCTACGAACACTCAAACACGCACACATAAATTCGATGTTGAGGAAGGTAGATACAAAAAGTATTCAATTTAGTGGTTGAACATGGATTTCATTTTAATGACCTGTATGCTGCATAATCCTTTAATAAAGTTTTTAAAAAGTAAATGCTAGTATAAAATCTTTTTAAAAAAATAAATGACACTAAACAGTGATAAACTGGAGCATTTAAGTACACTGTTTGATGCACTAACCGCATATCCCACACGTTTTTGGACACACTTGCGTCGATAGGTCTTTGTCTTGACAGATAACATCCTTCACATCAGATCTTTCACAATAGTCAGGATTTAGGTCGATGCACGTATCCACTGTAAAATAACATGTATTCTTAGTAAGCACAATGCCTTCTTCTTTACTACTCGGAGAAAAAGAAAGTAGATATACAAATCGAACAGGAAACGTAGCATTCAAAGTCGACAGTCAACCACAAACACACACAGAAACAAAGAACAACTTTAAAGATGAATAAAGGGCAAAATAAGACATCACAAACACAAAAGGGTTGACAATAGGGCAAAAAGATGCCGCTGGGGTTTAAACCAGGTTCAAGGGTGCGCCAGTTAGACAGTGTAAATAAAGATATCCCCGCCAGGTTATAATATGTAACAAACAAGGCAGCATTAACAGGCAATATAAGTAAAACACATGAATGATCATGTATATATATAACATAAAAAACAAAAGCCTAGAAAGCCACAAAGTAAGTACTCAATGATTTGGCAGAAGCCAGAGCAACAAGAGAACAAACCGTTAAGGGTACGACAAGACAATATTAAAGACAAACATAAACCGCTACCAAATGACAATGAATGAATGGTGTTTTACGGCACGTCGACACATATATAGGTCATATTGTGCGCAAAAACCGACGAAAGATGAAGAAATGAAGTAGTAATTAAAAATTAATGTAAATATAAAGATAAAACTATCAAAAAATAAGGGATGATATGGTAGTAATATAAACTATATATGCAATTCAACAAATGCCCATCAACGGGTATATAAACAAGTAAATATATATAAAAACACATTATAATGATTTATATAGTCTGATTTCTTTTAGGAAATCTAAAACAAGACTAACATCTATAGTATCAAATAACTCTTTTATAGCATTAACATTGTAGTACCTTTGACGCATAGGGTCAAAGTCTACACATTCCAACAATATGTGTTTGATCGTTAACGGTGCAAAGCAGGGTAAATGCTCATCTTGTAATAAATATGAATGGGTATAACGTGTATGTCCTATCCTGCACCGGGCTAGGACATCTTCTCGACGAATGGGTCTACTAGAAGGACGCCATTCTCCAAGTAACGGTTTAATTGAATGGAGTTTATTGTTAACTGACAAATCCCAAGCGGCTTGCCAAGAGTTACGAATAAATGTGTTAATACAACTTTTAAAATCAGTATAAGGTAATTTAGCATTATATATATATATAATTATAATGCTGCTTTAGCAGCACTATCAGTTCTATCATTACCACGTATTCCTATATGGATTGGAAGCCAGCAGAAAATAATAACATTATCAAATATAAGAGAATTGTACTTTTTTAAAATCTGAAGCACAACTGGGTTATCATGTTTCATATTACCCAGTGCTGGAAGCGATGAAAGAGAATCATAAAAGATTACAAAATGGTCATCATCAGATTCCTGAAGGCAAGTTCAATTGCCTTAAGTTCAGCTGAAAAGATAGAGGCCTTGTCAGGCAGGTGGCACTTTATGTTGTGTTTGTGAAAAACAGCTGCTGCAGCTACCTTATCTCCATCTTTTGAACCATCTGTGTATATATATATGTTGAAAGTTACTGTATTTCGATTTAATTTCATTAAATTTGCTCTGAAAGACAGTAGGGTCTGTACTGGATTTGTTACTATTACAAAGGTCAAAAATAATTGTTGGTGTTACCAAAGTCCACGGTTGAATTTGTGGTACTTTGTACTTGGCAATCAAATTTAGGTCGATTTCAGTGTCTCTTAATTTTGGTTTAATACGAAGACCAAATGGTCGAATGGACTTCGGTTTTCGATCAAAATGAGGTTCATAACTAGGATTAAAAACATTATCGAAAGTTGGGTTTGAAGGGTTAGATTTTAATTTAATGGCATATTGAAGGGCTAATTTGTCCCGTCTATGAGACAGTGATGGTTCATTAGCTTCAACATATAGACTTTCGGCTGTTAATGTACGAAAGGCACCTAAGGCGATTCGTAATCCTTGATTATGTATGGGATCGAGCATCTGCAAGTATGACTTACGAGTCGATCCATATATTATTGAGCCATAGTCCAGCTTGGATCTGACATGTCTGATAAGAGATCTATAAAATTGTAAAAGTACTTTACGATCTGCTCCCAATTAGTGTTTGCAATAACTTTAAGTAAATTAAGAGCTTTAAGGCACTTGGCCTTCAAGTATTTAAGGCGTGGTATAAACAAGGTCGAAAATAAGACCATGGAATTTTGTCTCATCCACTACTGGTATTGGTGACCCATCCAGTGTTAAGTGGGGGTCTTCAGGATTTTTACGTAGTTGACAAAAGTGCATACAATTAGTTTTAGATTGAGAAAATTAAAACCATTTTCATCCGACTAGGTCTGAAGTTTATTCAGACATTGTTGAAGTAGTCTCTCAATAGTGTTCATATTTTTTGCACGATAACATATAAGAAAGATGTCAACATATAGAGAGCAATCCGCACCAGGATTGATGCATTTAACTATACTGTTATATTTTATATTAAAAAGATTGACAGAGAGTATGCTGCCCTGTGGCACACCCATCTCCTGTTCATGAATGTCAGAGAGGGTTGAACCCATTCGGACACGAAACTGTCTATCATCTAAGAAATTCTCTATACAATTGGTAATCGGCCTCTAAGACCAAAGATCATTCATGATACCGTACTTTCATGCAGTATCATAAGCTTTCTCAAAGTAAAAAAATACAGCGACTAGATTTTCTTTTTTTACGAAAGCTTCCCTAATAAATTATTCAAATCGAATGAGATTGCCTCGGAATCCACTTTGATACTTTGTTATCAGCTTGTTGGATTCCAGGTACTAAACGAGTCTCTCATTAATCATTTGTTCCATGGTTTTACATATACAACTCGTTAAAGCAATAGGGCGATAATTTATTGGGTCCGTATCATCCTTTCCAGGTTTGGGGACTGGAATAACGATTGCTTCCCGCTAAGAATCGGGGAAGATTCCTGTCATCCAAACCTTATTAAATTTATCAAGAAGTGTAGAGAGACAGGTTTCAGGTAAATGTTTTAATAATTGATAATGGATATCATCAGGACCAGCTGATGTATCATGAGCCTTTTTAGGGGATTCTCGAAGTTCTATGAGAGGGAACAGTTAATTGTATTTCTCCAAATTTTTCGATTTGAAATTCAGCTTTTTCTGTTCTTTAAGTTTCTTATTTTTTAGAAGATTTGGTTGACAATTTTTAGAAGAAGAGTTTTTAGAAAATATTTCTGCCAAAGTGTTTGTAATATCTTTGACATATGTACTATAATGTCTTCATTATCAATTTTAAGATGATTTAAACAACTAGAATTACCTTTTCCGTTTATATTCCGGACCAAGTCCCACGTCTTCTTAAGAGATGAGCGAGAGTTCAGCCTTGAGACATAAGATCTCCGGGATTTCCTCTTGCTATCCTTAATAGTACGACGAAAAGCACGAAAATCTCTAAAGATATCTAAATTATTTTGAGTTGGCCGCAAATTAAAAGCATTCAATGCAGCTTTACGATCGCTGACTGCCTTTTTGCAGTCATCATCGTGCTATGGTTTTTGTGGGCGTTTTGGATTTGCCGAGGTGTTTGGAATAGTTTGATCAGCTATATCATGAAGAGTTTTGGTAAAAAGAGTGGTTGCGTCACCGACATCCTCGAAAACGGAAGTTGTTCCACACAAAGAGATTGAAACGTATCGCAATCAGCTTTGCGAAGGTTCCATCGTTGCGTTTTTTCGGGAAGTGGAGGGCCGATAGTTTCAAGAAATAAGGGGAAGTGGTCACTTCCACATAGGTCGTCACCATCACTCCACGAAAAATCTATCAAAAGCGTTGGATCGCATATTGTTAAATCAATGGAAGAATGAGAGCCTGTAGCTGGATGTGATTTGTTATCATTAAAAAGACACAAATTATTTTTGGCTAAAATATCCTCAACTTTCTTGCCTTTATCGTTTATATCCTTACATACCCAAATGTAGTTGTGTGTATTAAAATCACCCAATAGTATAAAAGGTGGCGGTAATTGTGCAACTAGGTGATTTAGATCTTTAAGGTCTAGTGAAGAACTGGGCGGTAAATATAAGGAGCATAGTGTTATAAATCTGTGCATCGCAACACTGACCGCAACAGCTTGCAAACCAGTCTTCAACGCAATAGTTCTGTGAGGAATGTTTCGATTCTCAAGAATCGAAACTCCTCCAGAAGCTTTATCACCTGTATTACAAATATAGTTATACAATGAATAGTTTTTAAAATATATCACTAGTCTTCAAGAAAGTTTCTTGTAGACAAAATGCAACAGGGTTGTGTTTATTTAAAAGCAAGCTGATTTCATCATAATTAGGTTTTAAACCTCGGCAGTTCCATTGAATGACCTTTTGATTTTGATGTTACTACGGCAAAAGTACAGGTTTACGGCCTTTGGGGTTGGCAGACCTTGAAGACTATAATTTGTTTTTCATGTAAATGAAAAGGAATGGTAACGCCAACATATATTGTTATGTCAAAGCACAAGTTTAACTGCTTGAAAGTAATGTTTACCAGCAGTGATCAATGTAAATATATACTATACCAATCTTACAAAGCAACATGTCCGATTGTTTTGCTACTTCCAATGTAAATATATACTATACCAATCTTAAAAAGCAACATTTCCGATTGTCTTGCTATTTTCAATGTAAATATGCAGTATTTTTAAAGGCTCTAACCCAGCAAAATTACACTACGAAATCCTCTATCCATGTGTTCAAGTCATATGGTAATGTATATTTGCCGATTACAAGTATAGGATTTTCTCATGGGTTCTTAACATCCCATGATAGAATATGTGTAAAATGAATTATGAGTTGGTAACTCTTAATTCGACACTCCCGATTGGGGGTATAGAGTTCGGATTCTCAAAATATGTAAGTTATACATACCTCGTCGTCAGTAGGTTAAGAAACGGTGTACATAATAATAAATTATGTTGTAAAATGTGGCTGTTGTTGGCGGGGTAGCTACTTAGATTGGTAAAATTGATCTATAGATATAAAATTGTGTCAATATCGTTGCGTGATTTCAAGCAAAATGATGTATTAATCTTACATTCTGAAAGGAGATAATAACGTTTCCATTCAGTCAATTTTAGAACCCAACAATTCATTTTCCGTGAAACTCCTCAAAATGAATTCCTGAGGATTTACATTGGATTCATTCTGTTGAGTTTATGTTAAAAAATAAAAGCCCTCGTTTCTAAAGGTTTTGACGTGCTAACATTGTTTCACATGTATACATTGTCTTTTCTTTAAATCAACAAAAATAATGAAAACGAAAAAACATTTGTTGTACATTTTTACTCAATGTTTATATCAAACATAAAAAAACAAAGGTGTATAAATTGTATTGAGTAAAGTAGACGGACACCATGCTTGAATTTTCTCTTCAAGACATACAATACGTCCAGCAAAGTAAAATGGAGTATTTTGTCTTTTGAATGGAAGTACTATTAAGAAACAAGTTTCCGGTTTAAAACCTATAGTTTGTATCATATTGTGTTTAGAAAATTCTCATATATGAATACAAAAAAAATATCGTTATTAACTATTCTGGAAATAATTCGATGGACATACCTGACAGAGGTCTTAATCTAAAACAACTCTGAAAGGTAAAAGATATTTACTAAATAATGGTTTAGACAGAATTAATGTTTTCCTCTTTTGGAAATCTACACACACACACGCACGCCCGCCCGCCCGCACACACACGCACATAAGTTAGCTGTAGAGGAAGGTAGACAAAAGAAATAAAAGAAGTATTCAATTTCCTGATTTAGAAGTTGAACATGAATTACGTATGAATGACCTGTAGGTTACGTATGTCTTCTGAAAGGAAATACTGGTATATAATATTTTCAAAAAAAATGAATGATTCTGAAAAGTGAGAGGTTTGACCATTTAAATACACTGTCTGATGCACTTACCGCATATCCCACACGTTTTTGGACACACTTGCGCCGATAGGTCTTTGTCTTGACAGATAACATCTTTCACATCTGATCTTTCACAATAGTCAGGATCGACGTCGTCACACGGGGCCACTGTAAAACAACATGTATGCTTAGTAAAAAGCTAAATACAATAACACAACGCCTTCTTCTTTACTACTCGAATATAGTGTTTCAATATAATGTTTTACATTCTGGGGTTGATAATATCCACTGGCACCCTCAAGAGGATAATAACTAACTCTGAACGCAAAAATAACTGTGACGTTGGGATACGACGTCAATAAAGTGTTGCTGACGTCAACGTCATTCGCCGATAACGTTCAATAAAGCGAATAATTTCGGTTGAAATCATGTATTAAATATATTATTTAACTTCTGGCTTCGATTATAGGGAAATCCTACAGGGAAAAGACGTGTTTTCTTTTTTCACTCACTCGCATACGCTCGTTCGTTAAAAGAACCACCCGTCTACCATCTCATGAAGGATTTCCCTAAAATCGACGCCAGCAGTTAAATAATCTCTATATATACTATATCAAACTTTTAAAGCAACACGTCTGATTCTCTTTCTATTTTCAATGTAAATATGCGGTATTTTTAATTGGTAAAACTGGACTATAGCTGTAAAATTGTGTCAATATTGTTGCCTGATTTCAACCAAAATGTATGCATCTTGCCATCACGTTTCCATTTAGTCAATTTCAAAACCCAGCCATTCATTTTCATTGAAAATCCTCAAAATGAATTCCAT
Source organism: Cyrtodaria siliqua (assembly GCA_037043455.1). Taxonomy (NCBI): domain Eukaryota; kingdom Metazoa; phylum Mollusca; class Bivalvia; order Adapedonta; family Hiatellidae; genus Cyrtodaria; species Cyrtodaria siliqua. Next base: position 39,945 of record JAWPHD010015114.1, on the reverse strand, counting down.
GGATTTACATTGAATTCATTCTGCTGAGTTAAATAGTTGAAAAATAAAAGCAACCATTTCTGCTGATTGTGAAGCTGACATTGTTACACATATTTACATTGTCTTTTCTTTAAATCAATAAAAAAAATGAAAAAAAAATACATTTTTTGCACATGTTTGTCAATCATAAATACTCAGTGTTTACATGGAACATAGAAAACATAGGTATATCGGATGTGCTCCGTTATCAATTTGTTGAGTATAATGGACAGACACCCCGTTTCAATTTTCTCTTCAAGACATACAGTAAGTCCAGCAAAGTGAAACGTGATCAATGGATTCAGTCATCTTTAAATGGATGTACTATTTAAAAACAAGTTTCCGGTTTAAAACCTATAGTTGTATCATATTTCATTTAGAAAATTCTCATAAAATTTTAAAAACAAAGATCATGTTGATCAAGTTCGAATTCTTTCATTATATGAATATCATGAAATAACTCTTTTTATCACATAACATGTGGAGTGGGGGTGTAATAACACCATTCAATATGTTCGATATTCCACTAGTGGTATAACATAACGTTAATGACGTCATAGACGTCACGTTAATGTGACGTTATAAGTTATGTAATAAATAGAATCAAACATTCGTTCTCATTTATTATTGAATTTATTAAACTCGTTAGCAAAAATGATATAATGTTTGGCAAGAGCCTAGCATTATATCATTTTGCCAACTCGTTTAATAAATTCAATAATGAATGAGTATACATGTAAGATCCTCTATTTAAAGGCAGAATATGCTGATAAAAACGTAAAATGAAACAGTAGACGAAGGTTCTAGTGTGCACCAAACCTCACACTTACCCTACTGTCATCCCAATAAAACGGGACAGTGTAAATAAAGAAATCCTCGCCATTAACTATTCTCTAACCAACAAGGCAGCATTATTAGGCAATATAAGTAAAACAATCATTATATTAACATCTTTAACAGAATACAACGTTTTTATCTGCCGAATGTTGACACATGTTAACATTCTAAATCTTGTATAAATGCTTCAACCAACTCCCCTGCATTCACACCATGTTACAATACAGGGACGTATGGTGTATAACAGGCTTGTTAATAGGATCCCAAGCCTTTAGTAATACGCGAGAAGCTTGTATGTACTCAAAGCTATATATTGTTCTAGGTTTCAGCTGTTGGCTATTGGAGGGATAGGCATGGAAAGTATTTTAATTCAATAGTTTTGCAATAACTCACCACATATCCCGCAGGTTTTTGGACACATTGTTGCCGATAGCAATTTATCTTCACATATTATCTCTTTCAAATCAGGGATTTCACAATTGTACAAAGGGTTGTCTGTACACGTGGAAACTGTAAAATAGCATATAAATTAAATAAAATCTACAATAACGACGATTTCGTTTTAAACAAAGGATAGAAAATGTAGCATTCAATGACAATAGTCAACCAAAAACACGCATCCATAGTCTCGGCCAGCCAGACCGTATCAAGCATATGTCTTACTTGCAGATATCGGTCTCTGGTTAGATTAGGCCAATTAAAACGCCCACTAGCGATTAGCCCAATTTATTCGCGCGTTTATTTTCACGCGCATAGTCGACGTTTGCGTGACGTCATGTTGTACAACGTCAATTGTTGATGCACAAGTTAAACTTTTTAACGTCACTCGCTGCTTCTCATAAGTTAAAAATAAGAAATTAATATTAAATTGAAAATATGTTTGTTTGAAAGTCTCGTAGAATCTCTCAAAATCTAGCACAAATCGACCCAAAGTTTGGGGCGATTTCAAACGTCTTATTTTCCCCAGGCCCTGGTTCTGTATCAGTGTTAGCCTCGGTCACCCTGCCCGCTTCTGATTTCTTCGTTACGCTATGCTACACGGATCCAGTATAAAAAAAAGGCCCTCAGTATAAAAAAAATTTCGCTCGCTTCGCTCGCTCGACACATAATGGCTAATCAGTGGTTTAATTAACACATTGTTAAATCCTTTTATTTGAAAACGGACTTTTTGACCCTATCAAATCACTACCGCAACCGTTTATGAGGCTAGGAACGTACCCGAAAATTGACCAAAATCTTACGCCCCCGCTTAGCTGAAATCCTGGATCCGCCCCTGATGTACACATACAGTCTGGCATTTCTAGTTATTTAGTGATACTGTATGTAACAGCTACACAGTTAGTATTGCATATCTAGTTATTTAGTGATACAAAATGTAACATTTACACATACAGTTATTTAGTGATACCGTTTGTGCCATCTACACATACAGTCTGTTATCTCTAGTTATTTAGTCATAGCGTATGTAACATCTGCACAGATATTCTGGTATCGCTAGTTATTTAGTGACAGAGTATTTAACATCTACACATACAGTCTGGTCTCCAGAATATAGTTCATAAATGTTTTATAATACAACTGACCAATATGATTTATAAATATGTATAACATAATGTATAAACATGTATAATACAATTTATAAAAGTCATAATACAATTTATCAATACATTTTTTAATAATGTAATAATATAATTTATAAATATGTATAATATAATGTATCAATATATTTTAAAATGTTTATAATATAATTCATAAATTATAGTTTACTTAATAATTTAATGTTTACATTATTCACTGGAGCTATTAAGAGGCGAGCGTTCTCATCACAGACTCCGCTAGACTGTGGACAATATGTATCAGCATATTCTGGGCCTAAATTCATCAAATTTTTGAGCACAAGAATCAGACTCAGACTCAAAATCTCATTTTTTTGCAAACCCTATCAACACAAAAGTATGGGTAATAATTGTGATTTTCAGACATTTTCTGTTAAATTACCTTTAAAATTACTGGTTTCTGTAAGTGAATACAATAACTTGCTTGTAAAATAGTTTTTATTTGGAATTGAAAGATTTGAGATTTTGAGTCGAGTCCGATTCTTGTGCTCAAAAGTTTGAGGAATATTAGGCCTGGTCTACAGCATACTAACGCTAGCAAATCAGGTGAATAGTCTGAGCAGCTGTAATTGCTATATATTGTATATACTGCACACTTAATTGCACATAATATTCCAAAGAAATCCCAAGATGTTTTTTAAAAAGAAAGTTGCAGTTAACTAGAGAAAGGACACAACTGTGATGTTGTAGATGTTTTAATCACACTACACTTTGTAACAAGAACTTCATAAATGTTGAAGTAGCTCTTTGAAAAATTGAGCTAGTTCAGTACTGTATTTAACGTAAATAGTTTGCAAAATGTTGCATCCTAAGTTTGCTCACATGATTGAGCCAAACGCGTACTCTGTGAATAATGAAACATTGAAGGAATACTATTTGCTGTATTATTTGTTGTTTTAGTATTTTTTCCAAAAATGAAAGGTCTTACGTAGCCATGTACCATTCGATTAAAAGCAGCATATTGTACATACAATATATAGCGGAAATTCTCGTGTTGCGTTTTCATATCACTTGAGTGTACACTTCTCAAAACTGCTAACTACACCGCTCACGTTTTGGGTTATATATATCGATGGGTTGAATGTTTTTCAATAAAATAAAAAGGAAATACCAATTCAATCATTTTTACATCATTTCATTTTATTTTTTTCATGGGCAATGCTAGAACTAAACCACAATAAGCAATTACAAACGACCCATGTAAACACTAAAGTCACACTTTTATGAACAAGAAATGAAAAGTGTGACTTTAGTGTTTACATGGGTCGTTTGTAATTGCTTATTGTGGTTTAGTTCTAGCATTGCCCATGAAAAAAATAAAATGAAATGATGTAAAAATGATTGAATTGGTATTTCCTTTTTATTTTATTGAAAAACATTCAACCCATCGATATATATAACCCAAAACGTAGCGGTGTAGTTAGCAGTTTTGAGAAGTGTATATACAACATGCGCTGCCTAAATTCACTGAATATTAATGAGATAAGGCGGTACTGAATAGGACGCTTCAGGTACCACTGGTCTTATATCGGGTATAAAAGCGGATTTTAGCAGACGACATTTGACCACCGAACAGACGAGACCACTCTTTTGTAGAAAGACCTAATAAGAAATACAAGTCATTAGAAATTTAGTCTCGATCATCCAGACCTCTCGCGAGACTTCTCTCAAATCTTGACACACTGTTAGTAAGATGTTGAACTAATCAAAAACATTTTAAGCTGATTTTTCTATCAGATACTTTCCTCGGAAAATCTATACTCCTCTAACTACTTCTTTGTAATCAATAACATCTGAATACTTTAGACTACGTTTTCCGTTACTAACTGACACCTGTAAATGGTTTATCAAGGCGGGTCCCCTTTGTCATCCCTTTAAGTTTTCTGGTGTCCCGTACTTTACTTCATAGAGATTATTAACTGCTGGTATCGACTGTAGTGAAATCCTTCACGAGATGGTAGATGTGTTGTTCCTTTCACGGACAAGCGTATGAGAGTGAGTGAAAAAAACACGCCTACCATCGAGAGAAGGATTTCCCTATAATCGAACTCAGCAGTTAAATAATCTATTTATTTATATTTTAATTCAGTTTATGCATGTTTTTGACCGGAATTATTCGCTTTATTGAACGTTTTCGGCGGATGACGTCGACGTCAGCAACAATTCTTTGGCATCATAACCCAACGTCACAGTTAGTTATTTCTGTGTTCGGAGTTAGTAATTAATACTTCTCGATTATAAATATTCTTTCACTGAGAAATCCCAATCTTTCACCGATAAAAATGTAATAAAACATAAATATATATCCGTGTCGTGTTTGTTTAGAATGCGTGTTTTTGATTGGCTGCATTTTGTGAATGCTAAATTTCCTGTTCGACCTTTGTATCTACTTGTGCGGTATGCCGATGACACTATACGTGTTATAGCATGTAAAAGCATCGACACATTCCTTTGGATATGTTTGAGTTGTATTGTAAAAGAAAGCTTAATGTAATTTTGTATTGAAATATTGATATTGTCTAAAGGCAAAATGTAAACCAACTGCTTGAATTGTAATGATAACATAATTCCCTTAGAACATGCATGGTATCTTATTTCAGTTGAAGTAGTTCTGTTTACACTGCCAACATGGATACCGAACAGAAAAGAACATACAGTTTATTTAACTTGTACATACGTACATTGTTATATATACATACATAAATGTTCATGCATAAAAATGCAAGTGATTTTAGACAAAGGTACATTTGCTATGAGCAATATTAATGTAAAATAACTGATACATGAGGATGAAAATACCAAAGAGCTAAACATTGTTTAATTAATCAAGATTGTATTCCTTACAGCCAAAGCTGTACTAATATATTTTGCTAACTTTATAACAATATTCTTATCCTGTGTCTGCAGTAATTCTAAGAATTTAAACATACTAGGTCTATTATAATAATATGTTTTAATATAAATTGTCCGGATTCTTGTGTAACAAGGACAAATCAAAATAAAATGGTATTCATCTTCCAAATCAATACTGTGGCAGCATTGACAATATCTTTCATTTCTAGGTATTCTATTACGAGAGTATCTACCGGTCTGTATTCTTAACGAGGCAATGAGAGGATTTTATAGTGTAATGAAAAACACTTAGCTTTACCGGTTGATTTACAATTAAATTTATTTGACAAAACTGTCAAGCCGTCAAGTTTTATATAGTAACTTCATATGGTATTGAAGAGATTAAAAATCTTGATATTACATAAAATGTCCAATTAATATCCCTGAAACAATATTCAAACATTAGAGATATTTAAGTATATGGTCTGCTAAGAACATTGGTTGTTATCAATATTTACAGATATTTACGGTATTCATATTAGACTAATCCGATGCAAAATAATGTAAAAGGGAAAATATAAAACGTTGCTCACACATCGGGGGGGTTATAGTGGTTGCGGTAGTTGTAGTTGTCGTTGCAGTTGCAGTTGTCGTTGTTGGTCTTTGAGTCGTTGTGGTAATAGGTGATGCTCCAGTGGTCGTAGTTATGCGATCTTGTTAAAGCAGAAATACAATTTAAATTATCAAATCCATAAATATACTGATGATATCTGGAAGAGCTTGTGTAGACGTATAAACATAATATATTTTCATTTAAGGAGTTAAGCCTTTTAGAAAATACGTGTTTGTGGTTGTGAAGTATTTTGGTATTAATTAATATGTACACGATATTGTAAAATGTACCTTTGTCTCAAATCACCATTTGACTTATTATGCATGAAAATGTATGTATGTATAAATGTATGTATGTATGTATGTATGTATGTATGTATGTATGTATATGTATGTATGTATGTATATAACGACGTACGTATGTACATGTTAAATAAACTATATGTTGTGTTTTGTCCTGTTATTTCAAAATTGTACAAATCAATATTTTAAGTGTGTGTGTGTGTGTGTGTGTGTGTGTGTGTGTGTGTTGGTGGTGGGGGTTGAATCTGTTTATGAGACAATGTACCATCTAAACATACGGTCTGGTATTGCTAATTATTGAATGATACAGTATTTACCATATACACATACAGTCCAGTATTGTTAGTAATTTAGTGAGACAGTATGTAACATATGTACAGATAGTCTGATAACGCCAGTTATTTGCTGATACAGTATGTAACATCTGCACATACAGTCTTGTATTGCTAGTTATTTAGTAATTCAGTATGTACCATATACAATTGCTAGTTATTTAGTGATACAGTATGTAACATCTGCATATATAGCCTGGTGTCGCTATAAATAGTTGTTTGGTACTGATGAAATAAACGGTCGTAGCTAACATCCCTGTATTACCGTATTCGTTCTTTGCTAGACATGCTCTTACCAGCATGTGCTTCTGTCTAGAATTAAACCATGTTAACGCGAATAGCCAACAAGAAAACGTTGATGCAAAGCAAAGCATCAGTTCGCCGGTAGGAATGTAACATATAATATTCGTAATAATTATCGATCACAGTTTGTACTACGGCGATTTTCAGAAATAGTGTTCAAGACTGACGTAATTAAATATGAAATCCCATATCGTCCTTTTCAGGTAATTGCAGATAGATATAGGACACGTATATATAATCTATCTTTATCACAAGTCTTTACTGCAGAGGGTATTCTAAAAATACACCTCAATTATCAGTAGAAGCAGTGGCTGGGTTCAGAATTTGGTGGCACCAAATAGTTTCCTCGCCAAAGTTATTGGTTTCCCAAGTCACTGATTCACTCGTTTAATTCCCGGCGCCCTAATAACATTTATTTATGTAACTTTATTGTATTATTGATTATACACATATATTATTAAGTTTCTATCATAGTGTATATTTTACATTAAAATTTGTATAAAGTCAAATGCCAATAAAATGCGAGAAATACACGCTGGATTAAATTCAGTGAAATTACACGCCGTGTTTAAAACAATTTCACTAAATTAAATTAATTTCAGAGTAATCGTTATTTATACACACGCAACATACACACTGCACACAAACAACTTTTCATAAATAATACTAAAGAGTACATGTATGCGCATCTCCTTCCAGTGCACAAATCAAACATTAACACAAATATATTCGCCGGCTTCCTGTCGGCGAATAATAACGCCACTGAACTTCAGACATAATGGATTGTTTAAACATCCTAATCAAGATGTTATCAATGGTTTTATTAACGAAATCGACTTTGTGAAAGGAAACGCATGACTTACCCGTACAGTGGTTTCCGGTGTAGCCGTTGTGACATGTACAGTGATGACCAAAAGCAATTTTAGTACAATGGCCCCCATTCTGGCAAGGATTGGGCGAGCAAACATCAACTTTAAATACAAGGATTGTAAAAAATCAAATTTGAATTATAAAATATAAACAACGGTTTTTGTTGCTGAATCAAATAAGCAATTTGATTGTTACAAATAACATAAGTTAAAGTTCCCCGGCCATGTTTTGTATCAGGGTTTTAAATATTGAAAACGGGATCCCTCAGAAGCAACAAACACAAACAAGAGATAAAAGTAGCCGACTCAGGTTTTTTTAGTCTGTTCATGAGAGGTAATGTCGAGTGCAACACCTCTGACGTCTCATAGCACCAGCTTAAACGATATTATACTTTAAATCCACAAATACTGCGCTTGATGATCCCAAAGGACCAGTAAGTAATAACAATACTGATCTGTAGTCGGGGCGACTTTTTACGCCGCCACACAGCACTAAACAAACGCTAGTGTGAATGTGAATTACTAAGACTTCTAGCAGCTATATTATGTTGTGGTGTGAAAGTGGAAATGGTATCACAATACTAATTATATGGATATAGAAACAGTTAAAGTCCCTATCACGCCATCATCCGGCACATTTTACAAAGCTGTGCACCGTTTCTATACCTGCTGACAATGAGGTACATTATAAACGCCTTTAACCAATCAATCTAAACCCGAAAAGTGGAGCATCGAATTAACAGTTATCAACTCATATTTCATTTTATGCATTTTCAATCACGGATATTTTAAGAACCCGTGAATTAACCAATACTTTTAATTGGCACATATACATTAGTAATGTAAACTATTTCCAACTGCCATTTGTAACATTTGCTTAATAATAAACAAACTATTTGTCCCAATAGTAATGTTTAGACTAAGAGGCTCGTAATTAATAACATATTCGGTAATAATTTGTTTTCCGTTTCGGCAAGGGACAGACATCTGGGCCCAGTTGTTCAAAGATCGGTTAACTTAACCAAGCGTTAAGTCAAAATTTCAAATCTCTCTGAATTTCCGATAAATGAATATTTCTTCCAGAAATTGAGCATGTGAAAGCATCATGTTAAGAAGAAATGCAAATTAAAAACTTTTAGTAGTACAAAACATATTTTTATGAGAAAATGTATTTTGAAAGTTTACACCAACCAAGGATTAAGCTAATCGATCTTTGAACAACTGGGCCCTGGTATTATGATAATTACAACCTCTAGTTACCACCATATATTAATTAAGTTATGTTTTCCATTTGCTGTTTAGAACTTAAATTCATCTTTGACAGTTATACTGACAGTTATCCCAGTTATATGTGATTTGTAAATATATGTTGACTGTATTTTGAGTAGTGTTAAAGTCACGCCTGTTGCATGTATTCCAGTTATATATTGATTTGTTTTGCCTGTGCATGGAGGACATACTGATCTTCTATCGGAATTCCGTCTACAAACAAACCGTGCTTGCTAAATTCCATTTAAATAATACAAGTTTTTGAAATGTATACTTTAAATATAAAAGCGTTTGTTTCGCGTGTTAAATTCACAGTTAGTAGCAAATATCCCACTGCACTGTGTTATTACTGTTTCATGCTCGCTTAGCGTTCTCTGTCATAGTGTGTTTATCTCTATAACGTAATAGAATACCTAGAAATGAAAGATATTGTCAATGCTGTCGTAGTATTGATTTTGAAGATGAATACCATTTCAATTTGAGTTGTCCTTGTTACACAAGAATCCGGACAATTCATATTAAAAAATATTATTATAATAGACCTAGTATGTTTAAATTCTTAGAATTACTGCAGACACAGGATAAGAATATTGTTATAAAGTTAGCAAAATATATTAGCACAGCTTTAGCTGTAAGGATTAAACAAAGTTTAGCTCTTTTGTCATCCTCATGTATCAGTTATTCTACATTAATATTGCTCATAGCAAATATACCTTTGTCTAAAATCACTTGACTTATCATGCTTGAAAATTTGTGTATGTATATATAACAATGTACGTATGTACAAGTTAAATAAAATATATGTTCGGTTCTATAACAGATAATAGAATAATAGAATACATGGGATATTATATCGCCTGTGTGATAGGAAAACATATGACTTACTCTCACATTTGCCACCAGTGAAGCCGTTGTGACATGTACAGTGATGCCCAGTGATAGTTTTACTACATTCTCCACCATGCAGGCAAGGGTTGGGTAAGCAAGCATCAGCTTTAAAGGCAGAATATGTTTGATGAAGTACTCGGAAGCATTACAACTTAGACAATTATCTTACCAAATCAATGGAATAGAAATAAACTATACTGAAAGGAAAAAGAAACGCATAATCAAAAAATTGCATATAGTAATTATTACACTATTATACAACTAGTTACAGAAAGAAGGATAAAGATATCGGACAGGGAAAGTAGCATTCAAGGACGACAGTCAACCACAAAACACAAAAACAAACACGCAAACAGACAAACGAAAGGGCAAAAGTAATAAAAAATGCAAACGACATCACAAACACAAAAGGGTTGACAATAGGGCTACCGCCTTGGAACGGTCAGTGGCAAAGTAGGCCACTGGGGGTTTAAACCGGTTCTAGGGTGCACCGAACCTCACACTTACCCTACTGAAAGGTCAACTCTGTCATGTAGTAGATTTAATCACAGTATACTTTGTTACACGAAATTCATAAATATTGAAGTTTCGCTTAAAAAAGTCAAGCCATTTCAGTATTGTGTTTAATGTTAAGAGATTGCAACGTTTAAAGCCTAAGTTTGCTCACCTGCTTGAGCATACTGTCGATAATGAAACTTTAAAGGGGTAACCATTAGTGTGTTGCACCTCTTGTCGCAGGTGCAGGTGCTGCTTAAACATTATTTCCTAAAAGACAGACCTAATATAAACGCATGTATGTCACATCTCAACGGACGTGAGCAACAGACACGCATTCTCCTTACCAAAGTTCCACAACGGTACTCTTGTAAACCCTATGGCACTACCTGTCGTTTTTCTGGAAACGAGTCGGAATCTATTGACTTACCAGATGAATCCGTTTTAAGTTTAAGCGGAATTATTAACAGATCGAACGATAATTTAATGTTAAGTGAGATAAGTTCAGTCAAATTAAATCCAGATATTGAAACTAATCACCGTATGCTTTTGTTATTGATAATTTCAAAGTAGACATTTATTAAATAGCAGTTAAGGTGGAATTGATTAACATGACTTACACTTAGATTCACTGTCGTGTCTATTTGGGCGCTGAAGACAGGATAATAGCGAGGATTGTGCGCATATAAAATCGATTCAAGCTAACCAGTAGGCCTTATTGCCTACTGACCGTTCCAAGTCGGTAACCCTGTCTTCACCACCCTTTCTGTTGTTTTTTGTCTCTTTCATTGTAGTCTTTAGTCCTTGTTTGCAGTACAGTGCGGACCTACGATGCCATTGCGTTCGGACGCTGTGGTTTCTATAGGACCCTATATATCATTTTACAGTATTATCTAAAATATCTACACACTTAGTCATTGCTGGGTTGGGTTTTTTTCAGTAAAAATATTATTATTATTAGTAGTAGTATTATTATTATTATTATTATTATTATTGTATACGGTCCTTTATTGTTTACATTTTTTTTAGATAGGAATTTTATATACGAAGTTAAGATTGCAATACAAACCCAGTATATTAAAATCATATTTAATAAGTACAAAAAGTAGTATGTCTATATTAGCAGGATTTTATATCGGATATTTCGACAGTAAAACACGTTAAAAAACATTTTTACTGAAACAATGCGTTAACCTGTTTAACATTGCATATAAAATGTTTTTATTTTACAATATGCAAATATTTTAAGCCGAAATTAGGGTTTTATTTCATACCCAAGCCAACCCCGTTTTCACTTCTTGGAAAAGCGCTTGGACGGGGTATGAAAATCGGAATACGTAATAGTTAAGTTGAAATAAACTGTTAAGTTGACGTTAAACATCATTCAGATAATAATCGGAAATACATGGAAGAAAAAAAAGAAGTGACCTACCTACCTACCCATCTGAAAAATCTAAAGAAAGATAAAAAAAATATCGGACAGGGAAAGCAGCATTCAAGGACGACAGTCAACCACAAAACACAAAAACAAACACGCAAACAGGCAAACGAGAAGTCAAAAGTAATAAAAAATAAAGTCTGGTTAGGGCATACGTTAAGTTATTGTTAAGTTTGGAGGAACTACCATGACTACTGGGGAATGTAAAAGTAGATATAAAAATCAAACAGGAAAAATAGCATTCAAGGACGACAGTCAACCACAAACACTCATAGAAACAAACAACAACTATAAAGATGAATAAAAGGCAAGATAAGACATCATAAACATAAAAAAGTTGACAATAGAGCTACCGCCATGGAACGGTCAGTGGCAAAAAAAGACGCTGGGGGTTTAAACCAGGTTCTAGGGTGCACCAAACCTAACTCTTACCCTATTGTCATCCGAATAAAGGGACAGTGTAAATAAAGATATCTCCGCCAGATTATAATCTCTAACAAACAAGGCAGCATTATTAGGCAATATAAATAAAACACATAAGTGATCATGTATATATAATATTAAAACAAAGCCTAGAAAGCAACAAAGTCAGAATTCAGTGACTTGGCAGAAACCAGGGCAACAAGAGAACAAACCGTTAAATGCACGATAAGACATTATTAAAGACAAACATCCAACGCTACCGTCCTATAAGGATTTAGGTGGATGTCATCAAAGGATCCACAATATGTCCGGTCATCGCACAATCAGAAAGGAAAATATAGTGGCAAACTATAAATTGAAACATGCAGAATAATATTGCAAAATGATAGGGTCTTAACCGCTTTTGATCAACTGGTTAACAGGTTTAATAAAAATTGTATGAAAGTGATTATGACCAAGAATCTTTCGAATTTTGTAAATCACAACACAATAGAAAGCAGATTGTGATCGTCTTTGTCGCAGAAGAGTTCTTAAATTACTATTATATTTCAAAAGTAGATCGGTTTTACAATAATGCAATTTTGCAAAGGTTTATCGAAGTTTATGTAAACCAAGAAAATAAGCGACAGTATCAAAAATACCTTGTTGAGTTGAGGTTCTTTAGGATAGATATTGTTAAACATAGTAGAAAAGAAAGTACTGTCAATGTTCAATAATATGTCATCAATATACCGAGAGGTGTCATTAAAGACTTCAATTACATCTGCCTAGGTATCGGATGAAAGACGCGACATGAAATCTCTTCCATAGCAATACAAGAACAAACCTGCGACAAGAGGTGCAAAGTTCGTACCCATAGGCATACCAACAATTTGTCTATAGACCTGACGAAAATATTATCTAACAGGAAAATGAGTGCTTCACAAATTTCTTGGCAAGTCCACATATTGTAATTGTCTAAACTGCCGATAGTAAAAAACGCTTTAATATTCATGATATTGTTGCTGGCCAAAAATGCAGTTTTTTTCTCTTGCGATTTTTTTAATAAGAGCTGTATATAGTAATTGTATATAGTGTAGAGAATTCATGAGTACTTATACTGTTTCAGATTGACTGACCCCGCAGAATTGTGTATTTTATTAAACAATTACTTTTGGGTCAAAATATCTGTTATTGTTACTTCTTTGTTGTTATTTACGTCATATGTCGGGTTTTATCTATAATCCAACATAGATAAATACATTTATAAATATGTATAACCTACAAATATGATTTATAAATATGTATAATTCAGATAATTTGAATTCATAGTTTATAAATATGCAAACTATATAATTTATAAATGTTTATAATATAATATATAAATATGTATAATAGTATATACAAATGAAAATTTACATTATATTTTAATTCATAAAATATTTACTGGAGCATTTATAGGCAAAGTTTTCTCACCACAGTCTCCGCAAGATCGTCGACAATATTTGTCTGCGTATTCGGGTCTAGTGCAAACTAGCGCCAGCACATCAGGTGTATAGCCTGAGCAGTTGTAGTTTGGATCATCTTCACACACTGTTAATTATTTAAGATGTTAGATTTATCAAAATGACAGTCAACAATTAACTTTCAAAATAATGACGTTTTTTTACGATCAACCATATTTGAATAATTTAGACATGTTTGTCAGTTATTAACAAAATGTACAATAAGTTGGAATAATATGGCATTCTTTCTTAAATTCATGTTTAATCAAATAATGCATTAACATCCATATGCGGTTAACTAAGGCACATTTTAAAATATTTTTAACAATTACACTATGTCAGGAAGTTAGTAAAGCACTATTTTCTTATTGGATAATATGTTTGTGAGGAATCGAACTACCGTTATAGACAAGTTTTTGTTATTCTTGTGTACTACCTGTGCACCTCTTGTCGCAGATTTGTTTTCTGTTGAAAGAGATTTCATTTTTAGTCACCAGATACTTACTAGGCATATTTAACGGAAACCTTTAATAACAACTCTCGGTATCTGGATGACACGTTTAACATTGACAACACCACTTTCTCTTCTGCTATGGTTAACACTATATATCCTACAGACCTTCATCTCAACAAAGCTAATATTTCTGATACAATCGCTTCTTTTCTCAATTAAAATAATAACTAGCAAATTCTAAGAAAAGAGAAATATTTTGGTTTTGGCATTGCTAATTATCCCCACTTAGATGGGGATGTTCCCCGAGCAACTTATTATAAAGTCTTTTCAACGTCTTTCTTTTAGATTGCGTAGTCGACTGAGGACTTAAATATTCGTAATCTATGTATAACTCAACAGTTACTCCGTCAGGGCTACAGTTACATCAAACTTCGAAAAAACGTTTATTATCATAATTATTGTAACACTGATCTACTTTTGAAATATAAAAGTAATTTAAGAACAATTCTGTGACAAGGACTATCACAAACTGACTTTTATGGTGACATGATTTACAAACTTTGTAAGATCCTTGGTCATAATCACTTAAATTAATCAAAATAGGTTATGACCCTATCACTTTGCAACGCACTGCATGGTTAATGGTTCACCCATTTACAGCTCGACACTATGCTTTCTTCTTTGATTGTGTGATGACCGTACAGATAGTGGACCCTATGAAGACGTTTGCCTAAAAGACAGTAACGTTTGATGTTTGCCTTAAATCTTGTCTTGTCTTTCCCGTAATGCGGGTTCGGTAATGGCTTGTTCTTTTGTTGCTCTGGCTTATGCCAAGTCACTGATTACTTGCATTGTGACTTTCTAGGCTATTGTTTTTATATTCATATATATATTATCATATGTGTGTTATATTTATATTAACTATTATTAATTCTGCCTTTTTTGTTAAATATTATAATCTGGTGAGGATTACTTTATTTACACTGTCTAGTTTCATTTGGCTGACACTTGATAAGAGTGCGGTTCGGTACACCCTAAAGTCTGGTTTAAACTCCCATCTGCCTTTTTTCTACTGACCATTCCAAGGCGGTAGCCCTATTGTCATCCTGATTGTGTTTGTGATATCACATACCTTGCTTCTTATTAACATTGTAATTGCTGTTGTTTTGAACTGTGTTCTGTGAAAGCTACATTTTCTGTTCGTTTTTATATTTACTTTTAAAGCGTTCAAAAATGCACCGCATGTACTTATTTATTTCCAAAATACAGATGCATATTTCGACGATTTGCAAGAGCTAAAATGAGGAAGGAATAATCCTCCACTCAATATCAGCAATATTTCGAAAATGCAAATTTCAAAGTTACGTAATACAAAGCTTATCTTTCTGCAAGAAAAGATCGATGATTAATACTCCAGTCTGTATAATCAATATATCG
Source organism: Cyrtodaria siliqua (assembly GCA_037043455.1). Taxonomy (NCBI): domain Eukaryota; kingdom Metazoa; phylum Mollusca; class Bivalvia; order Adapedonta; family Hiatellidae; genus Cyrtodaria; species Cyrtodaria siliqua. The sequence goes on along the minus strand of JAWPHD010015114.1, from coordinate 24,335 downwards.
AAAAGGTAGATTTCATCATTTCATAATACAAAGCCTATTCAACTGTCTGCAATAACAAAAAATAACGATTAATCCTCCAGTTTGTTTTATTAATATTTCGAAAATGCATATCTCATTATAATTACATAATGCAAGCAAATATTCAACATTCTGCAAAAGAAAAATGGATGATTAATCTTCCAGGCTACATCACGAATACTTCGAAAATGCAGATTTCATCATTACTGTATACAAATCAAGTATTCAACATTCTGCAATAATAACATTGAGAAATAATCTTCGTCTCTAGACAATAAATTGGTTATGAATTCAAATAAAGCATTTAGTTTTGTTTACATTGTCTTGTCTATTTTGGCGCTGAAGACAGGATAATAGCGAGGATTGTGCGCATATAAAATCGATTCAAGCTACCAGTAGGCCTTATTGCCTACTGACCGTTCCAAGTCGGTAACCCTGTCTTCACCACCCTTTCTCTTGTTTTTGTCTCTTTCACTGTATTATCAAGTCCTTGTTTGCAGTACAGTGCGGACCTGCGGACCTACGATGCCATTGCGTTCGGAGGCTGTGGTTTCTATAGGACCCTATATATCATTTTTTGTTATCTAGAATTTTGAAATAATAGGAGGATTTATCCTCCTTCATATATGTCTATTGTAAGAGAACGAATCGCTTTTATATAGTTTCATATTAAAAGAATGATATAGCATCTAAATTGACCGAGATTTACTCACTGAAACAAATATTAAAAATAGTATAATTTTAAATACGCCAAAACTAAATGGAGGATTAATTCTTCAATCTTTACCAGTTACGTTTCATTTCATTATTTCAAACCGTAAGCATTTCGAAAAAAATAAGTACAAAGAAAAAGGACGCTTAATACTCCCATCAAAAACAGTAGCAATGACAGACATAATTTGTTTTGCTTTCAACATTCTGACGTACAATATAAGATTGTAAACATGACGTGCTAATAATCGTTTACGACGTCAGCACTAAGGGTCTTTGACTCAGACACTAAAGGTTAAAGATTAAACGCGATAAGGGTATAATACGGAGGTACCAGGGATGTACAACAAAGGTACTTACGGTTAAATAATAAGAGCGCCAAGTGTGTAATACTGAGTTACTAGGAATGTACAACTTATGTGATTGCGGTTAAATAATAAGAGCGCCAAGGGTGTAATACTGAGTTACTAGGTGTGCTCGACCTAGTCGCTTGCGGTTACAGACTAAGCCCTCTAATTGTGTAATTCTGAGTCACAAGGTGTGTTCGACTTAGGTGCTTATATGAAACACTAGGGTGATAAGAGTTGTATACTCAAATACTAAGAGTGTAAAGATTATGTTGATAAGGGTGTACGATTACGGTATAAATAAACTACAGTGATAAGGGTGTAATATACTCAGTACATTTAAAAACGCAAAACAAAATTGTTTTCGATGTCCGCTAGATTGTTGTTCAAATCTTTTGATTTGATTTAAATATATTTTATTGTCATATATGTACAAATACAATGCCATCGAGTGCTACCGACATTAGTTGACGTATTGACTGGAAGAGTTCGAACCTTTCAACATTGAATTGCTTACATTCAGAGGAAGACATTATTTCAATCTTCATTACCTTGACCGCAATTGCATTGAGGCGATTCGCCTAAATGATTTTTAAAAATATCACTATTGAGATTACTAAATGTACTGAGTTGAGTGTACAAAAGAGTATGATAATGGACCTTTGGAAACGACCGAAAACGACACATACGAAATATTTCAGTCTCGGTTTGATTGAGACTGTTCAAGGTGATGATACTGGTTTTATACTGAGATTTTAATGCCATACGACTTAGTAGCTAAGGATAAAAGACTGAAATGCTAAGCTTGCATGATATATATTTATCACATAACGTCCCTTGTTAGCAGTGTCGAACACCCGTGTAAAACAACCTGGAACGATTTTGATTGGTTGAGTTAAACCTGTAACACTACGCAAGTTTATTAACTGAAACTATTTTATTTATTACAAATTCACCAAGATCTGAGTCATACACTTATTATTTGTGACAGCTTATAAAAATAATGCACGTTAAACAAAACATTGTTGTTGGTTTGTTAAAAAGTTGGCGTAATCTGCTATTTTGTAAAGAGGTAAAACACGAACTCTTATAGGTTGCATACAGCTAAATATAGCCTGGCTGAAGCCCCGCCTTTTGTTGTGTACGATTCAGTACAGAAGTGAAAGTTCACAGAGTTCACAGAGGTCAGCAGATATAACTTTGAAATATTCAATATGCATTTTCAGGAAGGATAAACTATAGGTAAAATAATCCCCATCAGCTAGGATCATTAAATTAAATAAAAAAATATTTTTTAATATTTTTGAAAATGTAACACCCATTGAAATTGCATGTGAATATTCAGTGCGGATTCAATAGTGTTTGTAAACACAGACATGTGCAGAGTGGTTGAGCTGGAAAAGTTGTCTTTTTCACACTTTCAAAGGCTTTGTGATGGAAATATCTATGAAATAAGGTAATTTAAAGAAAATCTGGTGTATAATTCATGAGATATTAGCTGAAAGGTGCAACAGGAGGTCTATGGGAAAGTATTTAGTTTTCTGCAACCTTTATACGCAACGTTATGTGTGAGACGCGACGTTAAGACGTCACATATTTTATGGCGTTTTGGCGCTAAAGTGTGTCTGACGTCGTGGCGGTTCTATGTCCATCTGAATTATTTTTTACTCATTTGATTGCAATGTTATGTGACAAAAAGGATCTTAAACTCGTTCCCATTCCATATAAGATTTATGAAACTCGTTATGAATTATTTTTAATTTTAACTCGCCAAAAGTCTCGTTAAAATTAAAATAATTCATAACTCGTTTCATAAATCGTATATGAAATGGGAACTCGTTTAATATCCTCTATGTATTATTAAAGGTGCTCAATTGTGTTAGTTCAAGAGTAAGATTAAGGTAAAAAAAAAAAAAAGGACATTTCTTACAGTTGTTTATGCGCATCTTTTAATTGTCTAAGAGCGACTATGTACACAAATAAAATAAGTTATTCCAACTTTTATATATTTTTCACTAGATTTCACTTTTATGAACCTATTTGACTGTTTAGAAAACGAAGTTGTTTTTGATACACTAAACTCACGTATAGTTTCAGTATTTGGATACAGAACACGGAGAGATTTATTGGTTAAGCCGCTAACTATTTTCATAGATAAGAATTAACTTTATAAAATAAAATACTACTGACGATGACTGTATACTGTTTTTACACATGTGGACTCCATTTAAATAAAAAGGGTTATGTAGAACTTAATAGTAAAGAAAAGGCTGTGTTTTCTTCGCTCCAAAACCTATATATTTTTAGAATATTTAGGGTTATAACTGCCTTTTCTCAAAAACGAGTACGGTTACATATGATTTTTATTTCATTATCTTGAAGTACACAATATGTTTACAGAACAATACAGAAATTTTAAAAAATGTTGTTTATAGGAAATGCTTTTTTCCCCTTAAAATGTCTCTTTACCCACCAGAATCAGCATTTTTTCCCGAGAATCTGCAAGGCAATAAAGGTAATATTTCTAATTATATGAAATTTGCCAAAAATGGAATATGGGTCATATCTCAGAAACCAAGCTGGTGGCCTATTATTGTTAAAAATGAAATTAGGTTAGGATAGACCGCCCTAGCTATGTACCAAATATTAAAAAAAAAAAAAAAGGGTTCACATGAAAAAATATGAAGAATCTGTAGAAGATGTCTTTAAGAAATCAACATATATAGGATTAGTAGATACAAATGTCGAACAGAAAATAACATTCCTGTCTCAATATATTCAACTAGTTGTATGTATGTATAAAGTTGTAATAACAGTTTCATCATAAATTGAATCAAACTATATTTATGTTTATTTGTTGAAAAAGACGTTCACATTGTCATTTATCTAACGTATGCTGTGATATTACTACTTTTCGTAGATGTATGCAAAGAAGTATAACAATTTATGCTGGAATTCCCAAATTTCGTGCATTTTTTTCCAAAGATTATTGTTTTTAAATCGACTTCAAATGTTTGTTAGTCCATGATCGCATTCGTCTATGTTATTGTTTAAATTTGCATGTATTTGCATGTATTTAACTATTGATTTAATGTATATGACGAATGAGGAACCAGCTTATGATATATATTTATAACATTTCTATGTGTGAAATATTGGGATTTCTCTGTGAAAGAATATTCATAATCGCTAATTTTTAATAGCTATCTCCGAACGTAAAATAATTGTGTTAAGTCATGACGTCAATAAAATGTCGCTGTCGTCGACGTCATCCGTTGATAACGTTCAATAAAGCGAATACTTTCGGTTTAAATCATACATAACTTAAAATGTAATAAACAGATTATTTGACTGCTGGGTTCGATTAGGGAAATATTTCACTCGGATGTGTGCGTGTTTTGTTCTTTCACTCACTCGCATACCCTCATTCGTGAAAATTACCACACTTCTACCATCTCGTGAAGGATTCCTTAAAATAGATCCCATCAGTTAAATAATCTGTATTTATTATCAATCATTTTGGTTCTACCATCTCGTGAAGGATTCCTTAAAATAGATCCCATCAGTTAAATAATCTGTATTTATTATCAATCATGTTGGTTCTACCATCTCGTGAAGGATTCCCTAAAATAGATCCAATCAGTTAAATAATCTCTATTTATTATCAATCATTTTGGTAGAAACAAAACATTTCAGTGTATCATGAATTAGTTTGTCATGAAAGAGACAAACCAGCTAAACACAAGCTATGTTTATCGGAATACAACAAATATTTACTTACCATGTTGTGTAAGAAATGCCGATACCACGCCCACGAATACCAAATTGCAACACACAGACAATACTGTCAATAAAACACGTTTAAATTATATGTAAGCTATAATATACAATAATTATTTGCCAATCATTTTCTAGTACTTATTCGTATTAAAGCAAACTTGCCAATTCTGATAAACGAAGCCAGTGGCTGTGTTGGTTCTAGGTTTCATCTCAGATTTTCTAAAGTCAGTCTAAACCGATGTGGTCGGGTTTTGCCAGCCCGTACAGGCAGCTTTTTGCTCTTCTGTATCGGGTTTTGTTAGCCGTATTAGGTTTGATACAGCAAAGGGATTCCTTTGTAAGTAACGAACGAAAACAAGAGAAGAATGTAACAGACTCGGTTTTATTGAGTCTGTTCATGAGTGGTAATATAGAGTGTAACACCTCTCACGCCCACTAGCACCGGCTTAATCGGTAGTCTACTTTCGATGTGGTTCAAGTCCCAAACACCAGGTGTTGATCTCTCGCTATATGAACGGCATGGACATATGTTGTTTCTTATCTGACATGGCTTTTTATGTATTTAATACACACATTTTCGAGAGATTGAACATAACTCAAAGAAAAAAGAAAGATATAAAAATCGGACAGGGAAAGTAGCATTCAATGACGACAGTCAACCACAAAACACAAAAATAAACACGCCAACAGACAAAAGAGAAGGCAAAAGTAAGAAAAAATGCAAACGACATCACAAACACAAAAGGGTTGACAATAGGGCTACAAAGCCATAGTCATAAAATTCGATGATCCCAAAGGATAGTTAGTGAAAAATACTGCTAATTAGCAGCGAGAGGAGTCTTTACTTTTTCTCTCTCACATCTCGGTATTTGTTAGCCCGTACTGACGGCTTTAAACTGTCAGTATCGGTTGTGTTAAACAACTAAATATGTCCAGCGGATTTATATTGTCTCAGATCAATACTTGATAGGCGGAACTTAAAGATCATCGATACTAAAGACTAAAGGCCCACCGTTTCGATGTGGTTCAAGTCCCAAACACCAGGTGTTGATCTCTCGCTATATGAACGGCATGGAAATATTTTGTTTCTTATCTGACATGGCTTTTTATGTATTTAATACACACATTTTCGAGAGATTGAACATAACTCAAAGAAAAAAGAAAGATATAAAAATCGGACAGGGAAAGTAGCATTCAATCACGACAGTCAACCACAAAACACAAAAACAAACACGCAAACAGACAAACGAGAAGGCAAAAGTAATAAATAATGCAAACGACATCACAAACACAAAAGGGTTGACAATAAATTCTCACAACTTACATTGTATGCCCATCTCTCAACACCAAGCGAAGAAAATATACAACTTTATCCTGTTATTAACAATTTAAAATTGCTGTTTGAACAATAAAATAACATAAATGTTCTTTTGCATTTTTCCTGACGTTTAAAACGGTTTACAGTGACGTCCTAACGGTTGAAAGACGTGACGCCAGGGGTCTTGATGGGAAAATTAATGCTTTCTAAATAATCAATCAGAAGTGTGCACTTTAATAAACTGTAGTATACTCAGCAAAAATAGAAACTCTATTAAGCTGTGATTTGCATAGGGTTGACTTTGTTACACTTTGTACATCAATCTAGATATAATTTCATCATTTTATACTTATCACTCAAACATTCTGATCAATATTAATAATCATCAAAAGCCAAAGTTTGTCTGTTGCTGCTAAAACACGTTTTATTCAAATTGCGAAATCACTATGTTTTTATTATAAAGAGAGGTAATTTGAAAATATAACGTTCTTGAAAGCTGTATGGCGCAAAAATGAGTGAAAAATCAGTGTCTTTTCTCTGTTTTTGTGGTGATGATGACATTCTCTGTTAATTTCAATATAACAAAACTGTGTTAAATCAGTTTTAACTACAAGACCCGGAAATGCTGTTTAAACCAAATCAAGAAGAATAAGTTTGCCCACAAGTTTGATTCAAAGAAAATTGTATTCATGACAGTGCTGGGCTTTAAAAAATGTATTGGCATATAAGATTAAATAAAATATACTTTCATTGTGTTTAAATCTATGGGTAAAGTTGGGGACGTTTCTATTTTTGCTCAGTATAGATTAGCCCGTACAGTTGGCCTTTTAAAACTACAATATCGGTTGTTTTTGTTAGCCGTATGAGTTTTCGATAGCCCGTACAGATGAAATGTTTATCGACTGTATCGGATTTTGGGAAGCCGTATCAGGTTTTTGTACGGCACTTTTTATCTCCTGTATTATCTTACTTTTGTTAGCAGTATCGGTTTTTGTTAGCTCATACATGCAGCTTTTTATCTCCTTTATTACCTTTCCATTTGTTGCCAGTTTCGGTTTGTGTTAGCTCATACATGCATCTTTTGTATCTCTTTTCATTTTGCTAAGCCGTGTCGGGTTTTGTTAGACCAAACAGGCATATTTTTTGTCTTCTGTATTACCTTTCCTTTTGTTAGCAGTATCGCTTTTTGTTAGCTCATACAGGCAGCTTCTTATCTCCTGTATTAACTTTACTTTTGTTGCCAGTATCGGTTTGTGTCAGCTCCTACAGGCATCTTTTTTATCTCGTGTATTGCCTTGTGTTAGCCGTGTCAGTTTTTGTTAGGTCCAACAGACGGCTTTTTTTATTTCCTCCTTTTGTTAATCCATGTCGGTTTTTGATTACTAACACAGGCATATTTTATCTCCTGTATTACCTTCCTGTAGTTAGAAGTATCGGTTATTGGTAGTTCATACAGATTGCTTTTTACATCTCTTGTATTACCTTTCCTTTTGTTAGAAGTTTCGGTTTTTGTTGGCTCATAAAAGCAACTTTATTATCTCCTGTATTACCTTTCCTTTTGTTAAGACATGTCGATTGTTGTTAGCTCATACGGGCGGTTTTTTATCTCGTGTATTACCTTGTGTTAGACGTATCGGTTTTATTTAGCTCATACAGTTGGCTTTTTTATCACCTTATTACCTTTCCTTTTGTTAAACAGTATCGGTTTTAGTTAGCTCATACATGCAGCTTTTTTATCTGCTGTATTACCTTACCTTTTGTAAATCCGTATCGGTTTTTGTTAGCTCATACAGGCGGCTTTTTTATCTCGTGTCTTACCTTGTGTTAGACGTATCGGTTTTTTTAGCTCATACAGTTGGCTTTTTTATCTCGTGTATTACCTTGTGTTAGCCGTGTCGTACTTTGTTATCTCATGCTGGCGGCTTTTTTATCTCGTGTATTACCTTGTGTTAGCCGTGTCGGACTTTGTTAGCTCATACATGCAGTTTTTTATCTCGTGTATTACCTTGTGTTAGCCATGTCGGATTTTGTCAGCTCATACAGGCAGCTTTTTTATCTCGTGTATTACCTTGTGTTAGCCGTGTCGGACTTTATTAGCTCATGCAGGCGGCTTTTTTATCTCGTGTATTACCTTATGTTAGCCGTGTCGGACTTTGATAGCTCATGCAGGCGGCTTTTTTATCTCGTGTATTACCTTGTGTTAGCCGTGTCGGATTTTGTTAGCTCATACAGGCAGCTTTTTTATCTCGTGTATTACCTTGTGTTAGCCGTGTCGGACTTTGTTAGCTCATACAGGCAACTTTTTTATCTGCTGTATTACCTTGTGTTAGCCGTGTCGGACTTTGTTAGCTCATACAGGCAGCTTTTTTATCTCGTGTATTACCTTGTGTTAGCCGTATCGGACTTTGTTAGCTCATACAGGCAACTTTTGTATCTGCTGTATTACCTTGTGTTAGCCGTGTCGGACTTTGTTAGCTCATACAGGCAGCTTTTTTATCTCGTGTATTACCTTGTGTTAGCCGTATCGGACTTTGTTAGCTCATACAGGCGACTTTTTTATCTCGTGTATTACCTTGTGTTAGCCGTTTCGGATTTTGTTAGCTCATACCGGCGGCTTTTTTATCTCGTGTATTATCTTGTGTTAGCCGTGTCGGATTTTGTTAGCTCTGCAGGCGGCTTTTTTATCTCGTGTATTACCTTGTGTTAGGCGTGTCGGACTTTGTTAGCTCATGCAGGCGGCTTTTTTATCTCGTGTATTACCTTGTGTTAGCCGTGTCAGACTTTGTTAGCTCATGCAGGCGGCTTTTTTATCTCGTGTAATACCTTGTGTTAGCCGTGTCGGATTTTGTTAGCTCATGCAGGCGGCTTTTTTATCTCGTGTATTTTCTTGTGTTAGCTAGTCGGACTTTGTTAACTCATGCAGGCGGCTTTTTTATCTCGTGTATTACCTTGTGTTAGCCGTGTCGGATTGTGTTAGCTCATAAAGATGACTTTCTTATCTCCTGTATTACATTTCATTTTGTTACGCCGTACCCGTTTTGTTAGCTCATACATGCAGCTTTTTATCTCCTGTATTACCTTTCCTTTTGTTAAGCCGTATCCATTTTTGTTAGCTCATACAGGCAGCTTTTTCATCTTATGTATTACTTTTCCTTTTGTTAAGCCGTATCGGTTTTCGGTAGCTCATACAGGCGGCTTTTTTATCTCGTGTATTGCCTTGTGTTAGCCGTGTCAGTTTGTGTTAGCTCTTACAGATGGCTTTGTTATCTCCTGTATTACCTTTCCTTTTGTAAGCCGTATCGGGTTTTGTTAACTCATACAGGCAGTTTTTTATCTCCTGTATTACATTTCCTTTTGCTAGCCGTGTCGGTTTTTGTTAACTCATACAGGCAACTTTTTTAGCTCCGGTATTACGTTTTGTTAGCAGTATCGGCTTTTGCTAACCTGTACAGATTCTTACGGATGGCGGGAAGTGTACAGTACTGGTTCTACCCAGTAAAAGTGGGTGGTCTGCCTCCACCACAAAAAAATCGACCGTCATATATAACCTTACATGTGTTGCAAACGACATAAAACACCATACAAACTAACAAACAAATAAACAAAAAGCTAACCTATACAGAGGGCTTTTTTTATTTCCCATATCGGAGTTTCTTAGCCGTATCGGTTTTGGTTAGCAAGCACATCCGGATTTTTATCTTCATTATCAGTTGTGTTTGTTAGCCGTGTCGGTTTTTGGCTCCAAACGACTAAATTATATTTCTAAATATAAACTCCGGAAACAATAACAACATTGTATTTATATATTGTATCGAGCTGGCTACAATGTAAGAATAATTTAATTAGTATCAACTTAAAAAACACATAGCTTAATGAAGTAAAACTAGTATGTAATTAAATAGAAGCTGCAAACTAACCTTTTGAGTGCATTTTAACCAGAGTGGTCTTCTACTGTCAAGTACTACACAATGCATTGAGATAACCTTGTGTTATCATAATGACTATAAACGAGACAAGATCGTGACGAACAAGGAGCGTAGCTAAAGTATTTGCTTAGGCATGTCTGATAAGTTGATAGAGCGCAGAAGACACGATTTCAGAAATCTGTTTAAAATGTGATACGCATGTTCAAATAAAAATGGACTGGTGGGCATGTATTTCAAACGCGAAAATATTGCTACGCCAGTGCACATAATAATAATACTCTTGTAAATGGTGCCTGGCCAGCAACATGTTGGGCTTTAAAGAAGTGGGAGCGGTCTCGTGCAATATTATGGCTTTTCTCAACGGAGATAGCTCAAATTCCGTGTACCAGGTTTCGTGTAATCGATGGCTGGTTCTCTGTTGTGTTACGAGTATATGGAGCTGGTTCATGACCAATGTTTCTACTTGGAGCCACTGTATCATCAATAGATTATCAGAGAAAATAACGTTAACAACGTTTCTATTTAATCTGTTTTAGGTTTACTAGGTGGCCGAGTGGGCTAAGGAATCTGCTATTGGGCGAGACGCTGTGTCGACGATGGTGTCTAAGGTTGTGGGGTTGATAACCGCTGCTCCCAACTAAATTCCATTTTCGATTCAGTGGTTCCACTACTCCGGCCGACTAAAGGCTCTGGGTATTGTTTAACCACTTATAGGATATGTTGTCTGCTTTTTAATTTAGTCTTTTGACTGTTACTTGTGATATGCATGCTTGATAACCGCTGCTCCCAACTAAATTCCATTATGATTATTTCGCTCTTCGGGGCATTTAATTTTATTAGATACTGGGACCATACGCCGTACGACATGGGGAAGAAAGATACTCCATGTCCACCGCCATATGCATGCCATCTTCGGGATGGTTAAAATGTTGTACTATTGATTTTATTAATATTGAGTTCTGCTCGACCCGGGGCTAGAGGGCGTGAGCGGTAGCAAGCATATTTCACTACCGCTCATGAACAGTCTCAATCAAACCGAGACTGCAATATTTCGTATGTGTCGTTTTCGGCCGTTTCCAAAGGTCCATTATCATACTCTTTTTTATAGCACAGTGGCGTTGCTTGTGCAGTGTGCAGTGTGGCGGCAGTAAAACGTCTCCCCGCGCTTGCAATCAGTACTGTTATTCATTCGATCTTTGGAGATCGCTGAGCCCGATACTTATATTTAATTATCGGTGGTACTTTTTTATTTCTTTTTGTTTTCTTACTTAATTTTCGATTCAGTGGTTCCACTACTCCGGCCGATTAAAGGCTCTGGGTATTGTTTAACCACTTATAGAATATGTCTTCTGCTTTTTAATTTAGTTTTTAGACTGTTACTTGTGATATGCAGGCTTCAAAACCGCTGCTCCCAACTAAATTCCATTATGTTTATTTCGCTCTTCGGGGCATTTAATTTTATTAGATACTGGGACCATACGCCGTACGACATGGGGAAGAAAGATACTCCATGTCCACCGCCATATGCATGCCATCTTCGGGATGGTTAAAATTGTGTACTATTGATTTTATTAATATTGAGTTCTGCTCAACCCGGGGCTAGAGGGCGTGAGCGGTAGCTAGCATATTTCACTACCGCTCATGAACAGCCTCAATCAAACCGAGACTGCAATATTTCGTATGTGTCGTTTCGGCCGTTTCTAAAGGTCCATTATCATACTCTTTTTTGAAGCCGTTGGCAAGCGGTTGGTACAAAATTTTCTCCACATATACTATTTGTAGCATGGTCGTTGACATTTCCTTTGATGTATGCAGAGCATTAAATCGTTTAATTTAGGGTAACTAAAGGGGCGTGGCTATGCCGTGCTACAACTACCGGATATTGGAATTTAGAGTACGGTCACTATGACGTCACAGTGTTACTAAGTACACCATGCTACAAAAAAGATAGAGTCTGTCTCAGCTCGTTGGTTATTTAAACACCTCGATGGGCTACGCCCATCTCGGTGTTTAAATAAGCCAACTCGCTGAGACCAGACTCTATCTATTACTTAATGTTTATACTTGTATCTTATGGATCCTACGTTAACGAAAGTTCGTTATTATGAATGTTATTCTCTCAAATAATAAATAATTGTATTCTAAATTCATTGTATCAATATTGATCTGGCGTCTTCCTATGGTTAATGTTTGTATAGTTACCTGAGGTTATACTCATGTAATGTGAATCCTCTATCGTATCAGTATACGCTATGGTTGTCGTTATTTGACGGAAACACCCGAAGATATCCGACGCGTTATATATATACATATATGTATAGGGAGAAACATTTGTGAACTACCAAGGACAGACAACCTTCGGACGAACTACGGCAGGGCGCCTAGCTATGACGAGATACACAGAAATCAAGCGTATGAATTCACTCCTTAAAAAAGGTAGCTGCAACACATGTTGATGAACTGTATCTCTACATCATAACACGCTCGTCTGGAGGCACAATTAACATATAGACGCATACATACATACAATTATAGCTCATATGAGTGGGCCACATGTAAGCGTTCAACCATACACAGCTATATTGAGACAGTGACAATGAAAGGTGCCGGATCTTGGGGATACTGTGAATTCAGTAAATATAATAAAGGGAGAGAATTTGAACTCACTACGGCAACTATCTAAATAGGGATCTCGTAAGAGATTCACGTTCACAAGGCAGAATTATATATAGGGAGAAACATTTGTGAACTACCAAGGACAGACAACCTTCGGACGAACTACCGCAGGGCGCCTAGCTATGACGAGATACCCAGTATGTATATACACATACACACATCATATTTTTTTGGCAATCAGAATCAAAATAAAATCTTAAAATCCCAAAAAATGCTGAATATCTCTGAACCACATGTCTGAAGCCAATAATTCAAGGGGAATTAATGCTTCATATTTTATTTGATGATAGCTTAAGTTGTCTCAAATAATATTTAAACATTAACAAACATAAGGACAGTCTAGAGTAGTATCATAATTCTCTATTATAAACTATATTTTAATATCCTTTAACAAATGTGTTTGTATGGTATTTTACGTCATTTTAGCACATTTTAGGCCATATCTGACAGTCGATTTGTTTATGGTGGAGGCAGACCATCCCATTTTTCCTGGGTAGAACCCGTACTGTATACCTCCCGCCATCCGTAAGAATCTACACTTTCTCACTTACAAGTTGAGCACCAGTGGGTTTCTAAACCGAGCGGGGAGCGTTTAACAAATACTTTTAATTATAACAAATGGTTTTAATTACAAGTCTTCGGCAATTAATAATAACATTACAAATAATGATATAATGTGATATTTGTTCAACAATCTCAATATTTTAGGATTCAAAATTAACAGGTTATTCAAGTAGTATTGTGAGTATTTCGTTCTTTTGGTGGTCAAAATTGTTGTGTTTATGTGTAGCACACCTATTGCAGAACAGGAAGCGACTACCTGGGGTAGGCGACTACCTGGGGCGACTACCTGGGGTAGGCGACTACCTGGGGCGACTACCTGGGGTAGGCGACTACCTGGGGCGACTACCTGGGGTAGGCGACTACCTGGGGCGACTACCTGGGGTAGGCGACTACCTGGGGCGACTACCTGGGGTAGGCGACTACCTGGGGCGACTACCTGGAGTAGGCGACTACCTGGGGTAGGCGACTACCTGGGGCGACTACCTGGGGTAGTCTCATAATGGTGGTCAGTAAATAAGTATCGTTTCTGTTTGTAAAAAATATATATAAAAAAAATATTGCTATATATAAAAAAAATATTGCTGATATATTTGTTATTTTTTTCCAAGATTGTGTATGTTAAAAGTATGGGTTATAAATTTGTTTTGTTTTGCATATATGGAAATGAGTGTATGAATACAATATTTCGGCATGTCATTGTTTATCTTTTTAAAGGTAGCGTTCATTAATGATACCAGTTATTTCTTTGAAGATACAAGACCCTCACTTTTCTGGTGATTTTTAGGCATCATATGGGCCATTTGTGATAAGAATGTAAGTTTTTCTTAATTTGGCCTAGATATGAATGACACACAGCAACTAAATTTCAAAACATACATAACTCAACGCAAAAATCAATAGGCGTGTTACACCTTAAACGGCTCCGCTACCGTATCTCCATTAAACACGAAATCAGGTCTTTGAAAGAACCATAGAATCCCGCAGATTAAAAAATGTCAATACCACAGAGAAATGGTGTTAAAAATAACCCAAAACCTTAATACCTGGAAACGACAGATGCAGCAACGTTAAAAGTAAAACTTCCGTTAAAAGTAACAATTCTTCTAAAAGAAACAATTCTGTTGAAAGTAAAAATTTCGTTAAATGTAACAATTCCGTTAAAAGTAACAACAATTCCGCTAGAAGAATTGAATTGAATTGAATGTTGTTTAACGGCTCATCAACACAGTATAGGTTATTTAGAGCCGCCCCAGAGAGAGGGGAAGGATACATAGGAATCCGGGAACCTGCCCTACTCTTATTATCGAATAGATGTCTATGGTTCTTTAACGTGCTCGGAAGATAGACCGATACACGGGACCGCCCGGTTTACGTCCCCATCCGACGGACGAGGCTAGAAGAAACAAAATATTCCCCTAAATATAACACAACTGCTTAAGGTAAGCAACATTTCCGTTAGGTGTAACAAACACCACTAAAGGTCACGCATAGTTCTGTCAAAAGTAACAACATTTCGACCTTTAAAGGTAACAACATTTCGACCTTTAAAGGTAACAACATTCCACCGCTAAAAGTAAGAAAAACAGCATTTCCGTTAAAAATAAAAAATTTATAATTTTGATAAAACATCATCAAAATAAACAGACCAATCAGTGACCAGAAATTTGACACACCTCTAAATTCTGGTAGGTGATAAACCGGTCTTTATCCTAGATGTTCAACCATGTTTACTGTTAAAACGAAGCTATTTACCGTGTGATTATTTTGAAACCCTGACTATGTCACGCACATTTATCTAAACTAATTGAATATATGTATCTTTTAAAATCGAATCTTGAAAATTATCATCTTTTTACTCTACCAAAGTTTCTTATTTACTATAGAACCCTAGACCTGTATTTAGAGTATTTTTATCCATGACAGAACATGAGGATAAAAATATGATAGAACATGAGGATAATAACCGACTAAAACAAATGTTATCACCTAGTGAAAATAAGGTTAAATCTCAACATTTTGGCAATGGAAAATTATGAATACGCCACCTGAAAAAGTAACAAACATCTGTTGTTGTTTTGTCTTGCGAAACAAATAAGCAAATCATAACGGTGATTTTTTTGAGTGAAATCGAAAATGCATTTTGGACCGATTTAATTGCAAAGCTTCCACAGTATAATAATGACTTTTATTACATTTGTATTGGTGAAAGATTGGGATTTCTCAGTGAAAGAATATCCATAATCGCTAAATATTATTAACTAACTCCGAACACAAAAATAACTAACTGTGACGCTGGGTTATGACGCCAATAAAGTGGTGCTGACGTCGACGTCATCCGTCGATAACGTTCAATAAAGCGAAAAATTTCGGTTAAAATCATGTACAAACTGATTTAAAATGTAATAAACAGATTATTTAACTGCTGTGTTCCATTATAGGGAAATCCTTCACTCGATGGTAGATGTGTTTTGTTTTTTCACTCACTCGCATAGGCTCGTTCTTCAAAAGAACCACACGTCTACCATCTCGTGAACGATTTCCCTATAATCGATCCCAGCAGTTAAATAATATCTATATACAATACTAAAACTAATTGTAAAACGATGTAAATAATTTGATCAATAAGTTTACAAGTATCATACGCGAGGTGGCAGATCCGTTATTTTCAAAAAAGTATACCATAAATAGCAAAGCATGTTTTTCTGATAATCCGTTTGTGAAACAAGCTCAATGGTTTGATTTAGAATGCCAGCAGACAAAAAGTTGTTATTTAGAAGCATAACATGTATTTATTCGGCTTAAGACTATCTATAGTAGGGCACAGTTTTGTAAATTAAAGAAACAATATAAACAACTTTGTCGTAAAAAACGAATTGAATTGAAACAAATATCTGACATTGAACATTTAAAGCAAGCCAAACTAAAAGAGTTTTGAAAAATATTTTAAAAGAAAAATTAAACAGTATATGAATTATATATCTCTTGATGAGTTCCGGATATATTTTTCGTAATGATAATTTTCAATGTCAAAATGCTGCTGCTGAGGAATTCTGTAATAATCATAATTTTAATAATGTAAACTGCACCTTTGAAGAACTAGACAAACGCATGACTGTACAATTTTAGATGCGGTAAAACATCTTAAAAGAGAAAAAATTATAGGAAGTGATTATATAATGAATTCATATTTAATTAAATGTATTGATAAATTATATTCTCATTTGTGTAACGAGGGCTGGCGTGGCGCAGTCGGTAGCGCGGCGGATTTGTAACCGGAGGCCCCGGGTTCAATCCTCCGTGGTGCCACTGAGTTTCATTGATGTGTTCTTGGGCTTTCCCTTAGCCTCGTCCGTCGGATGGGGACGTACACCGGGCGGTCCCGTGTATTTAACACATATCTTTAATTAGTCTCTTCTGAATTCGAGCACGTTAAAGAACCATAGGAATCTATTCGATAATAAGAATAGGGCACGGTTCCCGGATTCCTATGTATCCTTCCCCTCTATCTGGGGCGGCTCTAAATAACCTATACTGTGTTGATGAGCCATTAAACAACATTCAATTCGATTCAATTCATTTGTGTGACATCTGTAATATTATACTTGATTCTGTTTATTTTCAGAAAAATGGACCGAAGGTATAATTATTCCATTACATAACAAGAGGCCTAAAAGGGTCTAGTTGCGCATATCATCGCCGTGTTCCTGTTGAATGATTTCTGACAAATATGGCCTCTTATAGACTTTATCTTTAGCCAGTGTATAAGGTCCGTGTATAAGAGGCCATAACACTGGCTAAGGATAAAGTCCGTGTATAAGAGGCCATATTTGTCAGACATCATTCAACAGGAACACGGCGATGACACTGGCTAAAGATAAAGTCCGTGTATAAGAGGCCATATTTGTCAGACATCATTCAACAGGAACACGGCGATGACACTGGCTAAAGATAAAGTCCGTGTATAAGAGGCCATATTTGTCAGACATCATTCAACAGGAACACGGCGATGACACTGGCTAAAGATAAAGTCCGTGTATAAGAGGCCATATTTGTCAGACATCATTCAACAGGAACACGGCGATGACACTGGCTAAAGATAAAGTCAATGTATAAGAGGCCATATTTGTCAGACATCATTCAACAGGAACACGGCGATGACACTGGCTAAAGATAAAGTCCGTGTATAAGAGGCCATATTTGTCAGACATCATTCAACAGGAACACGGCGATGACACTGGCTAAAGATAAAGTCCGTGTTTAAGAGGCCATATTTGTCAGACATCATTCAACAGGAACACGGCGATGACACTGGCTAAAGATAAAGTCCGTGTATAAGAGGCCATATTTGTCAGACATCATTCAACAGGAACACGGCGATGACACTGGCTAAAGATAAAGTCCGTGTATAAGAGGCCATATTTGTCAGACATCATTCAACAGGAACACGGCGATGACACTGGCTAAAGATAAAGTCCGTGTATAAGAGGCCATATTTGTCAGAAATCATTCAACAGGAACACGGCGATGACACTGGCTAAAGATAAAGACCGTGTATAAGAGGCCATATTTGTCAGACATCATTCAACAGGAACACGGCGATGATATGCGTAACTAGGCTTGCTACTGATCATCCCTGCCGAGTTTCGTTGAAATATGGCCAGAGGTTCAGAAGAAGTAGTCGTGACAAATTGTGTGTATTAAAACCTTACAATGGTCATAACAAAAAAGCATTCAACCGGAACATGGCGATGATATGCGCAACTAGACTTGGTACTCATCATCCCCGCCAAGATTCGTTGAAATCCGGTCAGGGGATCAGGAGAAATAGTCTTGAAAATATTTGTGTATTAAAACCTTAAAGGGGCCATAACTCTGATTAAATTCATTTAACCCGAACATGGCGATGACATGCTCAACTAGGCTTGGTATTCATTATTCCCGCCAAGATTCGTTGAAATCTGGCCAGGAATTCAGAAGAGACTAATTAAAGATAGTTATCCCGCCAACAAATAGTAAACAGTAAAATGTTTACGCTTTAGTATGTCGTGATTTTCATAAAACATTGCATATTTTTCTTCCCATTAAATATACATTCGAACATGGCTTCTGTCTTTTTTTTTAAATGACATTAATTTGTGTCAAACAGCCGACAAAAATGCCACTTCTATTTTCTTGCAAGCATCTACTTTAGCAAAATTCTGCACTTGATTGTCATTCAGTACCTCAGACTTCAATAAGCATCCACTGAGTATAGATGAGCCACTCTGTTTTTTCTAAGCTATTATTACGCGGGTATTTGGTTCTCAATATTTATCGGTGATTTTTTTAATGCATTTTTGCAAGCATCAATTTTATTTTTAATGCGCTTTTTTGGTGAAAAAAATATGCGTAATTACGCATATATGCGTCTTATCATGAGCAACCACACTCCCGGGGAATGTTTACGGACGTGAATCACTGATTGGCCAGGCTGACACAGAAGCAAAGCGTATAATAATAAATGGCTATTGTTCTGCTTGCACACGGGACCGACGGCTTTACATCCTCTCTGAAGGCTGGTATACTTTCACACCGAAAGATACTTTCCGGGACGTGACCCCAACCTCAGCGGGAAGTATACCCGTGACCTCTGGAACTAGATACAAGTATGCCAAACACTCGGCCACTTAAATACCGCCATATATTTTTGTTTCATAGACTGCTTCATTGCACATGTTTTGTGATGACGCCGCACTTGTGTACCCTAAAGTATACACTTACCCTACTAGAATATGTGTTTTACCATTTCTGATAATTTAATTATCTTTCTAGTCACTGAATTAACAATGTTTTTTGTTATGTATGGTATGTACGTCATTTTCAACGAATTAACAATGAAGCAAGGACTGTATACGATAATAAAGTCCTGAATAAAGTAAAGACTGCGCTCATTATCGAGAATACTACTATAAAACAAGTTTAAAAAGTTAACTTTAAGCGGAAATTCAAACATCACAACTTTTGATTTTTAAATGCCCACTTCACATTGTGGCGGTTGCACATTTCAAATTAAATCAATTGCGCATAGGTGAACGGCAGTAATTGAGTTTAGGATTATTCAGGCACACATTTTATAACCGTTCCAGTCCTTAGAAAAAAGTTTTAAAAATCCGGGTACATGTAAATCGTAAATAATCGCTTGCCCAACTGTAACAGGACTCAGTTGGGGGTAGGTAAATAGGTTTATAAGCGCATTACTACTGTCTCGCCGCAGAGCTAGCTTTTATGGCGATATCGGTACATGCAAGTGGTCCCGAGTTCAAACCCGCTGAGTGCCTAAATATGTATGTGTAATGTTTCCGGTCCGATTTGACCAACTATGTTACACCAACTATATTAACGTACTATTAGCACAGTAGTCAGTAGATACACTACTGTAGAGGCCCTGGATTCGAGTCCTGGTTAAACTAGGCTCTAAGATTTGTTCACCACCAGCTATACTTGGGGGTTCATCCGGGATAATTTTGAGAAACAGTGGCAGTGATTCCGCTGAATAAATTAAAATTCAGAGACAAATTTCAATCTGATGCCATGATCGGGGTGTATGTGTGATCAGAACAGACTTCAGTACTGGTATTAAATGACAACGATCCTTGTAGGATAAATGATGAATAAAAAACTCATTACCAAACGTTCCGAACGATAGCGTGATACAAATATAGTGTGATAAAAGACAAGATTATGTTATTTTTCCTTTTGGCAGCAATATTGAACATCAGATAGTAAAACAAAAAGCAAATTTATAAGATATTTACTGCAGTTACATGTATTCTAAAAATATAATCAACATAAAAAATAGTCGTATTCACTGGACAGTTACCATCTTCCTACCACTGGTCGTCCTATGATCATTTGCTACACCGATCTGAGTCTGAGACTGCAAAACGCCCTACTCTGAAGACTGATTCACTGCGCATGTCGCTTGTTGTTTTAGCGTTGATGCGCCTATTCTCCAAGTACCCTAACATAAGGTGATTTACTGTTTCTGGTAATATGATTCTATACATCTTATCACTGAATTATTAATATTCGAAAGACTGCAACGGTCAGAATACTATTAAACACGTTAAAAAGATCGTTCTACATGGACACAGTAGGATACATAATAGGAGCCCGACATCTTAGACACTCGTCGGTATTGCAAATATAAGATGATCCTACCTAAACGTGAATGCGTGTTGGCGTGTGAAGACCAGTAGGCTGCATAATAGGCAAACAGTCATCGCCGGTCTGGGTACTGAACATGTAAGATGATCCTGCCTCAGATTCTTGAATGTGGGCGATCCTGCATAGAAACCTGAACTCTTCGTACTGCACTCAGCTTGGTTCCATTTCATCAGACTGCATAAACCAAAGCAATCAATCCATCTAGCAAGGTCCTTCGTCCTAACCGCTGCTGACCATGGGGCAACAACGAAATATCATCTGCTTCCTAACGTCCACACGGGGAACCAAGGACTCGAAGGCAATTGGTTGACACTCTAAAACAGAAATAACTGCAATGGTTAAGTACCAAAAGCTATCGATTGGTACACATAAGCGGGATCAAGATCCCACCTATCAAGACACACAACAATACAAAAACCTGCCGTTTGGAATGACACACAATCATCAGACTGTGTAGACCCCATATGCTGCCACACAATGGTCATAATATAGCACATATGTTGATGACACATTATGAGACTCAGTGGGAGATCATGATCAAATTGGCAAGTGTACCATAATAATTATAATCCGACTATGAATGTCCATGTTCATCTTCTGCTGCTCCACAATGGTCATGAGATAGCACGTCTGCTGATGACAACATCATGAGACACAGGTGGAGATTAATCAAAATGGCAAGTGTACCATAATAACCATAATCTGACTGAATATCCATAGTGTCTGGTTTCCTTCATCGACTGCATGACTGTAGTTTCCTCTATTATCTGCAACTCCCTGTATTGCCTCTTGAATTGCAGATCTCCTCGTAAACGGTATGGCTGACTTATTCCGTTGACTGCAAACCTGCTATCCCATCCATCGTGGTTTTCCCATCAAACCTGTATACCTCATCACATACACACTACTTCTCATCATACCACGCACCATACCACACAACATAAAAACCATCACCAGTTAAAAACCATCACCAGTTAAAACGTTAAAAACCATCACCAGTTAGTTAAAATGTTAAAAACCATCACCAGTTAAAAGCCGTCACCGGTTAAAGACTATCACCAGTTTAAAAATACCCTCAATATTATATTTCCCAAAATCTTTAACTAACTAAAGCCAACAAAATTCTAGTTTGCATAACCAGTCTAAATCAATGCCAGTTTGGGACTTTGCCAGACTGATAGGGTTAAACCCAGTGAAAGAGTAATATCAATGACAGTATTGGAGAAATATTAATGTATTTAACCAAACATAACTGAGTTTACTTTCTTGAGGAGCAGACCGTGGAAAGCAGGGCGATCAGGTCATGGTTAGGTATTGAGGACTTCCCCGGTGAATGTCCAGTTGTCCATAATAAGTATCAAAGTAATACCTAATTTTAAATGTATCCTTCCCTCTCATGGATTGGCTCTAAATAACTTAAACAATTTGGTGACAAAAGCTTAAAACGACACATCAAATCATGTACGAATGTTTATCAAACAATCGAATAATTCACATCATACTGCTGTTACAAGGGTGGTGTGTATCGGGTGCGGGTTGTTTGGGCAAGGTCATGTCAGCACTTCTGCTATTTCAGGGGATGTATACTAGAAGCATATATTTAAATGCATATCAAACACCAGTTCGAACAAATATGGGGTAGAAGCAGCAGATGTGAAGCCCTCTGTTCGACCTTTTCATCCATCTGACCAATCAGCCTAACTTGATTATGAATTGTTAGAGTTTTTGAAGCCAATATGAGCAGTTAAATAGCATCACACACGTGAACAGTCCTAACACGAGGGGGCGGTGGGGGTGGGGTGGGGGGGGGGGGCAACTGGTATCCCAGTGTGTCCAAAGTCGTACGGACAAAATGTCAGATCCCTGTTATACCATAAAGGAATTATTGCAATTTTATGTACCCACCCCAAAGCCCCGCCCCGAGGGCTTGACTCATATTTCCAAAGTTTCCCTGGACCTAGGTCAATCGTTAAGTCCATATCTTTATATATATGTGTGTGGAGATTTATTCCATCACGCACGCACGCACAGGGGGGGACGATAACATGATCCACTCCTTTTCTTCGATACACGCCCACTCCAACACAATTAGTACTTACGTTTAAACATTCGATGTCCATCGTAAGCTCCTAATGCGGTTAGCCTCTTACCACCCAAATGGTGTCCGTCCGTACCCAAAATTGTGTGTGTCTATAACTCATCCCACAGTTTACAACCGAGTGTTTTGAATCTGTACATGTTGCTTACCTATGATGTCAAGATGTGCTTATCGATTCGGCGTCAAAATTGACCTTGTATTATCAGAATAACGGCCCTTTTTGTGAGATTTTACGTTTTTCGCTGATTGTTTTTAGTAAAGGAATCCGCGTCCCATCAACACATTTCTAGTTTTCTTATAAAATTGCATGTCTAAACCTCAAAGAAATTCTGATTATCAAAGTTAAACCATTGTTGGAACAATTTAGTGTAAACACTCAATTTAGGATGGACGATGATGTTGCTACACCAGTAATACCATCGGATACCATTACAGTAGTTATTGCCCTTTATAATTGTCCAGTCTTGTAAAATGTGTCGCCTACTCCTCCAAAACTATAAGAGTTAATATAACGTAAATATATATCGTATGTTGTATAAAGGTTACCAATATACACGCAACGCTAATTCTTAAAAAGGTTCTAGAAATATACACCTCGATTAAGAACCGCCCTGTCTGAAAGTTACCTATATAAACGAGAGCGACCCAGACAGGAGCGGAGTATGTTAGAGAAGTGTTAGGAGATTGGTTCTAGAGAAATTATGTAACATAGTAATATAGATCAAGCAGCGCGGTGTAGTTAAATTAAACGGACAGCTAGCAAATGTGAATTAAAATAAGATATATTTTATACAATATGTATCAATGTATAGTTAATAAATAGACGAATAACGATTTGTTAGAGTGTGTAAATAAACAATATAAAACAATGCAGGAGTTTGTCAAATCTAGCAGGTGCAAAAGAACGGTTTAAGCAAATCCCGGTAAAGTGGCGTAACCCTCTTCTTATCAAAAGATGATATAGAAGGTTAACGTTACATTAACATTAAACTGGGTGTGTAAGACCACTACCATTACCACATACAATTGTGTAGGAGGCAACGACAGATAACCCTGATTAAAACTGCATGAGTTATTGCTCTCTATAGTTGCAGGACTTTATTAGTATCTATCTAAAGTCCCTGATAGTTGTGAGTATTATTATTATAACAGATGCGTCGCCTATAACAGCTTACCACAATATTCCTGGCCGGAATGTCAATGAAGATGAAAAATAACAGTTGTCTCAGAACAGTGCCTCGGCTTGTGTCTGAAGTCTGAACTAATACACCATTAATTGCAGTCTTCTTTGATAGAAATGTATGTATTTTCATTGATTAGTGTGCTTCTGCAACAATAATTCATATACATTTTCTATAACAATGTTGAGTTGGTTGAATTGTGTTTTACGTCAATTTCAACACATGTTAGGCTATATATACTGAAAGGAAAAAGAAACGCAGGGTGCGTATTTCCGCTGTATATTGCATATACTGCACACTTAATTCCATATATATTCCAAGGAAATCCCAAGATGTTTTGTAAAAAAAAAGTGCTGTTAGTTAGAGAAAGGACACAACTGTGATGTTGTAGACGTTTTAATCACAGTACACGTTGTAACAAGAAATTCATAAATGCTGAAGTTCCGCTTTGAAAAATTGAGCCAGTTCAGTACTGTATTTCATGTTAAGTGATTGCAACATTTAAAGCCT
>JAWPHD010015113.1:0-57169 GCA_037043455.1 Cyrtodaria siliqua | reverse complement strand
GGAATATTGTTTTCGAATTCATTGTCTTACATGTACTTGGCATGTATATCTTATTAACCACAATTCATTAAAAACAAAAACCAGTACGTTTGAAAACGAAACATTTTTGATTATCGATTATTTTAGTCCCCTGTGTTCAAATTTTTATGTTATGTTAGTACACATGTCTCTTTATCCCAAAGGTGAAAAGATGTCAATACACAGTTGCATAAGATTTGTTCTACTTCCTTCGGTTAAAGCATATTTTCCAAAAGGATCTTTAGAAATAACCAAGTATTGCATTTTCAACTGTAAGAAGTTTAGTATACATGATTTATCTTACGTTCACATCTAATGTTGTATGTCATCGAAACCACAGAGGTGTGTCCGCTAAATATCCATGTTAGCTGGAGCTCGGATGTATTGGACACGAAACTGGAAGAGGAAAACATGTCTAGAAATAGCCACAATACAAATCATATATGAGCTATTAAAATAGCCTAACATAAAATATATAAGAATTACTTATTTACTAATTTAAAATTTCGGCTGTATTTTGGTGAGTGTTACAAAAGTGATAAATGCAAGCCTCTTGTCAGCATTTATCACTGTTTTAATACGAGCCAAAATACAGCCGAACTTCTAAGTTACCTTTTTCAATTAAATGTGTAGACATAACTGCGCATAGATATAGGATCGGTTGTTTCCATGTCTAAGTTGTTGCTAATATAAGCTTTCCCATAATGCAATGAAGCCGGGATCACGTAATGGGTTTCGTTAAAACGTTTTACTTTACTTGCGCCTTGTGACAACTGACTCGCGCCATACTGTCATCGACAATTCACTTATGTGTTCCCTCAAAACTGGAGAGTTAACTACATAAACACATAAAAACCTACCGAACAATACCAACATTACGACCGTTAAAATCACCATCGAAGAGGACAATACGGCCCTCATCAGAAATCCTAGAGAGCAGGCAAAATAATAAGACTATACAATGATAAACATACTTACATCTTTTCGAACGGATGGTCCGGTGTTTCATGTAATATAGACATCGTTTGAGAGCAACGTTTAGAGACGTTGTATAGCTTATTTACTAGATGTTTATTATCTAGGATAATATTAACTGTTGTCACATTTTCACGTTCGTCATACTGATGTGTAAATGTAATTGAGTTAATACTAGTAGTTCCGTTGTTGCAAACAACATACAGTGTACCTGAAAAAACAACAACACTGACTTTAAGGGGAGAAACAAGAGTAATATTGAGATTATCAATGAATGAGTTTTTTATTTAACAACACCATTTAATTAATTTTCATTTGTTCGAAACTAAAAGGCAGTGTTCTCTTGTCAAGACAATAAACACGCATTCTAAGAAAGAAAGAACACAAACTATTGTTCAACGCGAATGAATAACACAGTTTAATAAATTAATCTTAATATTTCTTGGTGAATTTTATTGCAAAATAATCAGGTTAATCATTTACTTTTAGATGTAAGGGAGCGAATGCATTTTTTTCTCACGGTATCAACTGACGGCAACAGGTCACGTCATTTATTGGATAGGTTGTATTAGCTTTAACCATTTTGCATTATTGCTTTCATTTAATTCGAGTAGTTGCTTTTATTAAGTTTTTATGATATTTCTAAAGAAGCACGTGTGGTTTTTGTTTCAATATATTGGTTTCATACAAAAGCTGTATTGTGAGGGTCTCATCAGCTGAAACAAACTTGAATATCACCATTTTCTCATAAAATTGTATGCCTTACAGTGATTTACAGTTACCTATACACATATCCTCCTCCCTCAAATACAATAGGCTGGAAAATAGGTCCTTAGAGGTACATACCCTGTATTTAAAATATTTTCTCCTCACCCAAATACAAAATAGGGTGGAAATAGGTCCTTAAAGCTACCCTGTATTTAAATCGCTTTCTTCTTTGTAGATGTATCTTTATTCGTAACTTCGCGCTCACAAACTCATGGCGAAATCGGGTAATTTAACGCAGGACGTTGTTTACTTTATGCACATCGTATGGTTACACAGGTAGTATTATGATTTGCCTCATATGGGGTGTATATCTCCCAGCTCATTCGATTTG
This sequence comes from Cyrtodaria siliqua, assembly GCA_037043455.1. Classification (NCBI taxonomy): domain Eukaryota; kingdom Metazoa; phylum Mollusca; class Bivalvia; order Adapedonta; family Hiatellidae; genus Cyrtodaria; species Cyrtodaria siliqua. The sequence continues at coordinate 55,077 of JAWPHD010015113.1, read as the reverse complement.
CTAGAGCGTGTAATGATGTTATAGACTTCAATGATCGAAATCAAGTTATTACAAGTAAACTTCTTCAGCAGGGTTTTCGTTATCACAAACTACGTAGATCTTTCTCTAAATTCAACCGCCGCAACGACGGCCTGCTGGAAAAGTACAACACCAACCTTAAAACACTTCTGCGACTAGGCATATCACAACCCTCATTTTATGGAGATGTGGTTTATAAACTTCGAAAGTTAAAGGGGTCTGACGGGTTTCCTGACCGCTTTACAAATTTCATCAGGAAGTTCGTCAGAAAAGGATATAACCCTTTGGTTTTACAGCGCACTGCATGTTTAGTGATTGACCCATCTACAGTCAGTCATTACGCTTCACTTTTCACTTGTGCGATGACTGGACTACCTCTTGGGACTTTATGATTGTACCTACTGAAACCCAAACTAAGGGAGGTGGGTGCATGAGCTTTCGTCTCTCGGGTTTTCTGGTCGTACCCTAGATTGGTTTTCTCTTTAGCTGCAACTACTATGGTTGTTCAGTACGATTCTGAATACATCCTGAGATGTTTATTATTTTGTATGAATATCTTTAGTTGGTTTCTCTGGATGTGGACTTTATTGTTAGAGATTTCCTTTTGATGGGATGTAGTTGTGTTTACACTGTCTTGTCTATTTTGGCGCTGAAGACAGGATAATAGCGAGGATTGTGCGCATATAAAATCGATTCAAGCTAACCAGTAGGCCTTATTGCCTACTGACCGTTCCAAGTCGGTAACCCTGTCTTCACCACCCTTTCTGTTGTTTTTTGTATCTATTATTGTAGTTTCAAGACCTTGTTTGCAGTACAGTGCGGACCTACGATGCCACCTACGTTCGGACGCTGTGGTTTCTATAGGACCCTATATATCATTTTACAAGAACAACATGTTTGCTTCTTTCGTCACTTGAACACACGACCTTTTCGTTTACTGTCCAACGTGCTTACCACTCAGCTATGGCGAATTCTTTAGAATATTTTATAGTTAATAACATATATTATTATGATGCAAAATAACTCAATATGTATCAGTATATACTCCACCAACTCGCACATGTAAATTACAATGCGTGGTGTAAAACTATTTATTATCAATTTAACCAAGATCCCGTCTCAAAACTTTATTATCGGTTTTTTTTATTTAGCGGATAAGTTTGTGCAGGTGTGCGTGCTATAGTTATTACGTAAAGACTATTTAGTGTTAGAAATGCTTCTACATACCAACCCGATGCCATGGTGTAGTTATAACATCTTCATGCTACAAATAAAACGATACAACGTGCCTGTTTCAAGTCTCATTCCGGGCAACTCTTTGTATTATGCAATATATTTGGAAGCCGTATATTATCGATGTTACCTGTACGAAGGCTAGATAAAGCTTTTTGGCCTTCGTCGAATTTAAACTACTTCACACGTGACTTATTCATATTTATGAGTTAGTATAAGTTTAAGTATAGCGTCTGTAGCTTTAAACGTAATGCGTCTTTGTCCGCAATTTGTAATATAATGTTCATCAGTTTAGTGCAAATTCGGGTAATTAGTCGACCAATTTTAACACAGGACATTATTTACTTTATAGATATCGAGCAGTGCACAGCGTGCCTATACAAGGGTATTAGTATACCTTTCCAGAACAAACGTTTCCCCTCTCTCTATAGTCAATTGTGGGACTAAACTATACATTATGTTAAACTGAAATGACACCATACAGTAATTTAGTTCTCAAAATGAAATGACACTTACCATACAATTCTTCGCCCAAATTAATAAATAATACTTTTGCTCCATTAGTTCTACTACAGTCAGTTAGTATGTTTACAATCGCTGGTGGTATGTCACCATTGTCACCACACTCACGAATATCATCTTCAGATAGTGACGGTGGAATGCACTTCTGGGATAAATCGTTGCAACTGTGAAGTTGTTTTTCTTGACAGTTTCCTAAATACATAAGAAGCATAATAGTTTTTCATTAGTCTACATCATCGGCGACGCTTGCTTGTTTTAAAGTAAAACGTCTAGAACCTTTCTTCTAAAAACAAGGATAAGAGATTGTCCTTTGGAAAACGACCATGAACGGTAGTGAATGTTTGAACAGAACTCAATATTCATAAAGTCAATAGCACATACTTTTAACTATCACGAAAATGGCATGCATATGGCGGTTGACATGCTAATTGTACTGTCATAATGTCATGTCCAGCGGCGTATGGTCCCAGTATCTAACAAAAGTCTATGTCCCGAAGAGCGAAATAAACTGGAATTTAGTTTGGAGTAGCGGTAAATATTTTTGAGGTGGAGGCCATTTTACCGAAAGTCTGCTATCGTTTCTGTTTGGTTGATACGGACGCACCTTCTATCCAAGAAATACAGAACGACAGACAATAAAAAAAATCGACGAACCAAATGTGGATGGTCAAAAATACCATAATACTATGATACAAATTAATAATTACTGACATGTGTTTCTGGTATCATTTATTTTAACAAAGGGTGAAGACGTTTGTATTTAAAATCAAACGTCCAAGATGATCAAGACTAGTTTAGCATGAGCGTACGATCAGAAAGAGTACAACATCCTTCGTTCTTTTGATATTCCTGTTTATCACGTAACGTCCATTGTTAGCAGTGTCGAACAACCATTTTATATTCTGTCTGTAGCACTACGCAAGTTTTGTTAATTGAAACTATTTTTTTATGATAAATTCATTTGTATCAAAGTCATCATCTTATGTATTTACCAACAACTTATAGTACAATTAACGTGATACAAATCAGTTTGTAATATTTTAAAGTCGGCGTAAAATGCTCTTTCGTAAAGAGATAATACGCGGACTCTTTGATACCCAGCGTTGTGAATGAAATGACGTGATGTCCTCCCATAACGTTTTGATGTCAAAGGACGTGATTTTATGATTTTTTGGCGCTTACGTTTAATCTGATGTCTTGGCGGTGTTACATGTATGTCCATTTGCATTACGTTTTACGTATTTGTCTGTAATGTTATACGATAAAAAGGATATTTAACTCGTCCCCATGTCATATAAGAGTTATTAAACTCGTTATGATTTTTTTTTAATTTCAACTCGCCAAGAGGTTCGTTTCATACATTGTATATGTAACGGGAACTCGTTTAAGAGCCTATATAAGATTGTCAACTCTACTGATAACACCGGCATACGTTGTTTAATTTCACAAGTGTGTTCACAATCAACAAATATAAACACATACTGAAAATGTATAAAGTATATATAACGTCGCTTCAAACAATATTTCTGAAGCACTGAGTTCAATGCTCAATTGCAAGACCAATCTTCGTGGCGTTACCGTCTCCCCGTGCATGCATTCAGAACTGTTATTCATTCCGATCTTTGAAGGGCGCTAAGCCCGATATTTGTATGCAGATATCGGTGGTAAATTCTCAAATACTTCGTTTTTTTAGTCTTAGTTCGATTAAATGGTTCCACTACTCCTGCCTTTAAGGCTCTGAGTGTTGTTTAATCAACCTAAGGAAATGTTGTCAGGTTTTTAATTTAGTATTTTGTCTGCTAGTTTTGATACACAGACTTCACTCCTCTGCTCCTAACTAAATTCCATTTTGTTTGTTTTGCCGTTTAAGTAAGTCTTTCATGGGAGTTAATCTATTTTTGCAACACCTCTCACTCCCCATATCCCCGGCTTTAGCGGTATTGTACTTAAAGCCACAGCTCGTGTGCTTTATGGGCCAAAAGGACCAGTAATAACACTGCGGATTTGTAGTCGGGCCAAACATTTACAGCCGACAAATAGCACTAATCAAATGCTGTATTCTAATCCAAAATCAAACAGAGTGGGCTTGATGATTTCTTATTCAGTGTTTCATAGGTGATGCGTTATTGCCTTTGATATCGACCAGAGACTCCCATATCCGATATTCGTCGAGGGTTGATATTGTGGCCAACAACGCAAAACCTATATTTGTTATACATTTTAAAACTGCACATGGACATCTGCAACTCTGTTCTATGTTGTTTTAATGTGTTTCTGTGAAAGTATATGAAAGTACGCTACAATTAGTTTTACACAAAATTAGAACAGCATCTACTTTTAATATGTTGCATGCGAACTGTCTATTTTCCGCGAACTGAATATGAAAGTAAAGTATATGAACTGAGCACAGAAATAGTCTGCATGACTTTTTTTCTCTACTCTTTATTTCCGTTATCTATTTTGTATGAACTTATTTTGACACATCATGTTATTTTCTCACATGGCTATATACATAAATATATACAGAGAGAGAGAGAGAGAGAGAGAGAGAGAGAAAGAGGGAGAGATAGAGGTATATGTATTTGTTCTCGAGACAAGTTTAAATTTTCGGATGTTTTTAATTACGCTATTTTAACAGACAGACATCCCCATTCTCAACAGACGGACACAAAAGCAAATACACCTATTTGATAAACAATCAGTCGCTCCAGTCGCAATACAATGCAGGCCCATTACATTGGTTGTTGTCTAAGTTCAGTTTACGATTGTAAAATGGAGTCAATGATATATTTACTGATGCCATTTTAATAGTCTTTGAGTAAAGCGCTAGCTTACGTTTGGTGCCCTTATAAACAAGAGCATCAAGAATTGCAGCGAAATCCATAGTACCCCACCGGCCCAGACAAACATTTTCCAGACATTTTCTATGATGGAGGTCAAATATCAAGGTCAAGGTTACAATGACCTTATTTTGGTACGCGATACTTCGCTATCCCAATATGTATTCACATACCAAGATTGGTTTCTCTAAGTGTTATAGTATTAAAAATACGGTCCGGACAAGCCTTTTCTATGACAGAGGTCACATGTCAAGGTCACAATGATCTTATTTTGGTATGCGACACACCGCTATCCCAAGATATATTCACATACCAAGTTTGGTATCTCTAAGTGTTATAGTATTGAAAATACGGTCCAGACAATCATTTTCTATGACAGAAGTCACAGGTCAAGGTCAAGGTCACAATGACCTTATTTTGGTACGCGACACATCGCTATCCCAAGATGTATCCACATACCAAGTTTGGTATCTCTAAGTTTTATAGTATTGAAAATACGGTCCGGACAAGCATTTTCTATGACATAGGTCACAGGTCAATGTCAAGGTCACAATGACCTGTTTTTGGTACCGACACACCGCTATCCCAAGATGTATCCACATACCAAGTTTGGTATCTCAGTCATAGTATTGAAAATATGGCCCGGACAAGCATTTCGGAAGGATGGACGGACGGACGGACGGACAGGGTGCAAACCTATAGTCCCCCCGGGACCGGTGGGGGACTAATTACCTAAAGTTATAAAGAGACAATCTATTTTTTTAATGATGCTTTGACATTTTTAACACTGTACGAGGGCTGTTCCAGAAGTCCATGTACTGATCTTATACTTGTGATATGACAATACAAATCAAAATAAAAATTACATCATAAGAAACTACAAATTGTCCTCTCTTGGATCGTATAATTTCACAATGTTCATATCAAAACTGTCCTGTGTACATGTATTCTCATATGAGAGCTGGCGTGGCGCAGTCGGTAGCGCGGCGGATTTGTAACCGGAGGCCCCGGGTTCAATCCTCCGTGGTGCCACTGAATTCCGTCGGTGTGTTCTTATCCTCCGTGGTGCCACTGAATTCCGTCGGTGTGTTCTTGGGCAAGACACTTTTCCTTAGCCTCGTCCGTCGGATGGGGACGTAAACCGGGCGGTTCCGTGTATCGGTCTATCCTCCGAGCATGTTAAAGAACCATAGGAAACTATTCGATAATAAGAGTAGGGCAGGTCCCCGGATTCCTATGTATCCTCCCCCTCTCTCTGGGGCGGCTCTAAATAACCTGTACTGTGTTGATGAGCCGTTAAACAACATTCAATTCAATTCATGTTTGTCATGCGCACATAGCAGAACGCAGCCGTTTGTGACGTCGCGCGGAAACTTCACGTTGATAAGTTTATAATTTTCTTCCCTCATTAAACATCTAGGCAGCCAGTTGGAACGGAACTCATGTTCAAGTCCTTCTTCACTATTCTATAAACAGTACCATTTTCCACATCTAAAGTACTGGACAGATCATGAACAGACAATCGACTGTCTTTATAATTTAACGCTTGGACTCTGTCAATAATTTACTGACACTTAATTACTGTCCTCTCACGTCTCTGATCACCTTCAATTGGCAAAATCTCTTTTTTTTAAATAAATACGACAACATTGCTCCATTTTACGTTGGATTGCTTAAGAACATATGTCAAATTATAATGTAGGCAAAATATCAAGACGATCGATATAAAGCACGATCACGAATTACACGAATTACACGAATAGTACACGGACTTCTGAAACAGCCCTCGTACATCATTGTTAACAGTTTAATAAGTTCAAAGTAAGCAATAACTATTGTAAAAAGGATCCAATGGAAGCAAAGAACACAAATAAGTGAGAAAAGTTTTGTATTGAATATGTTCAAGAGAGGTAACTCATTAGTAACGTTGTCCTGGTATAGGTTACGTTCCTTATATACGGGTTTACGGCCATGTTTCACAAGCTTGAATTTGGTAGTTAAACAAGCGTAAACCCCCTCCCTTAGTTATACGCACACACGCCTGACAAAAAGCTATAGTATCTTTAACGCTGTTTTATAACTTTGAGATCAACTTGCAGTATTTTCTGGTGCTAAATAGTCAGTTGTTCTTATTCGTTGTCGTAGTTAGTTGTACCGGTCAATTAGTAATATTTGCCCTAACGTTATGCATTTATTATCAAAATCAGAAATGTCAGAAAGACGAATGCCCTAGGATGACCCTTATTAGGTTTCTTAACATAGAATATGTGCATTTAACATATTTCGTCTAAGCAAAATATGTGGTATTACTACACAAATACGAATGTCAGGGTTATCTCCAAGTATGTGACGTTCACATATTATCATTTGTTACACTGAATTATACTTATAAATGGCTTCATGTCCATACATTTATTAACACTTCCCTTTCACCATCTTGGTGTTTACTGTGACAGCTACATATGTGTCGGCGTGCTGTAAATGTCATGATGCATTATCTTAAATAAAACGTCTTACCAGAGCATGTTTTAGAATCTTCGTCCGAACGATCGAAACAGTCGAATTTGTTGTCACAGAGTAGGTCAAAAGTTACACATTGACCGTTATCGCATCTCCATTCGTAGGTAGTACATTCCGCCGCCACTGTTAAATAAGTTACGCAGAATTACTGCATCAAAACGTAATTGTTGCATATATCAACCTTGGCTTCTTATAACTAGAAATTTCAAATAACAAATATGAACCTCATGCAGTTATAGAAAATAACGATTTTTTTTTAAAGACTTTTTTAAAGATTTTTCTATGGAACTCTATGTAAAACGGTAAAAAAAAACGGTCCCGATATTCAATTTGAACGAATCTGGTAGAGGCTTAGAATATATGCAACATATTATGAGAGTCTATGTATTGTGTTTCAGAAAAAGTGTTTTCAGTGTTTTCTCCTTAAATTACGGGAACGTTTCTCCTTAAATTACGGGAACGCTGCGAAGATTTTCCAGATCTGATTATACAATTATGCTGCATGTAATATGTAAGAGCTCTGTCCCTTGTGTAGTTAGGCCAAATCTTTCACGTTGATGCAGCGCTGGTAACTTTATTATTTTCCTTCCTCATTAAAATCATGTTCAAGTCCTTCTTTAATATTGTATGAACAATAGCATTTCCCACATTTAAAGTATTGGAAAGATCACGTACAGACAATCGCCTGTCTTCACAAAATAACGCGTTGACTCTGGCAATAATTTGCGGACATTTACTGCCGTTCTACATCTCCGATCATCTTCAATTGACTAAAGACCTTCGCGAAATTTCTTAGGCAACTTAAATACTAAAGTTCTATAAATTATCTGTCCCATTCCAGCGTTTTCAATTAACTTAAATGATAGCTTCGGTGTTTTCCTAATCACACAAAATGCTATATATACCGCGCGCTAATCCGTATCGAAAATCGAAGTCATGCGCTTTGGATTGTTTTTGTTTCTCAAGGTTCTTGTTTGTTTTTCTCGTAGATCCGCAACATTATAACAATGACATTGACAACTTCATGAAATAACGCTATCAACATCGTACAGCAGCAGACAAAATGGTGCGTCAAATGGTGTAGATTAAGTATAAATAAGTATTAATGAACTTAAAAGGATAAAATGAGTTACTGTCTACAAATAGTGCTTGCTTTTTTATAAATAAATACGACAATGAAGCTCGATTTAACATGGGATTGCTTATTATGACCATATGTGAATTTATAAGTAGGAAAAATATCAAGCCGATGCAAAGCAAAATACGAATATTACAGGAAAAGTACACGGACAACCCTCGTGTTATTAAAATAATCACTGTTAAAACTAAACACCAACTTTTAATTTTCATAAAGAAAACATTCCAGTTTTAAATTAAGCCTTCGATTTTGAACACATTGTTTTGCTTTCTTTTTTTCTCGACACCTGTACTTATAGATATAAAAATCGAACAGGAAAAGTAGCATTCAAGGAGGACAGTCAACAACATGATTTTCAGAAGGACCTTGACATATTTCCACACTTTTTTGTAAGCTTTTGCATGATGCCTTTGTGACAATGACTTCATTTAAAGAATGTCAGTTTGAGTATAATGAGACATTGTGACACATTGATGGAAGAAAATATATTTTATATCAGGAGTGTAACAAATTTACCATGCCTTAAATATTGTGATTTTTGTTTACATTCAAAACAAAAAGTAGTTACATTCAATGCATTATAACTATAATAAGATATTTATACCCACGTTTCGGAAAACAAAAGGGTATATTAAAATCGCCTCCGTTTCTCCGTCTGTCCGTGCGTCCGTCTGTCCGTTACCGCTCTCCTCCTAAACTGCTGAACGGAATTTAACCAAACTTATGGCATGACATCACCATATGATTAAGGCGTGCAAGAGCACTATTATTTTTGGCTCCGAGCCCAGGGGCCCTCAGTGGGGTCAAAATGTCAAATAAACTAAAAATTCAATTACACTGTCATTTTTTCATATTTTTGCACATAACTTGGTGTATGTAATCGTCTATAAAAGATAAACAACATATCAAACGATTTTTATATTTCGCAAACTCGAACGTCTGCCCTGGGGCCCAGGGTGGGTGGGGTGGGCGGGATTTGGGTGTTTTTTTTATTGTAATTATATCTCAAATGAAACGTTATGATGATGGCTCTGCACCCAGGCTCCCTCAGGGGGGTCAAAAGGTCAAATACACTAAAATTTCAATTACACTGTCATTTTTCCATATTCTTGCACATAACTTGGTGTATGTAAACGTCTATAAAAGATAAGCAACATATTAAATGATTTTATTATTTTTATTATATCGAACTCGGACCGTCTGCTATGAAGCATGATGATGGGATTACAGTGTATACATTTGTTTCCTCCTACGTTATTGTTGGCCCTGGAGGAAGGGGCATCAAATACACTAATAATGCAATTACGGTGTCATTTTTTCATACTTTTGCACATTATTTGGTACAATAGTCATCTAATGAAGAGATACACAGCATGTCAAATGATGTATTATTTAAAACTCGGACGTCTTCCCTGTGGTTCGGGTTGTAGGGGGTAGGTGGTGGGTGGAGGGTAACAGGGGATCAATTTATTTAAAAATTATTTCTCAAATGAACATTTTGATGAAGGGATTACATTGTATATACTGTGGGGCTGTGTGTGCGGGGGTAGGGTGGTAGGGGTGCGGGAGCGAAGTGACCTGTGTGAATAAAACTTGGGTATTTTATGACATTTACAATTCATGTAGGAAAGACTTGGCCATTGAATCTAATATATTAAATATCAGCATATATAGGTTATTTCTAGGAGACGCCATGCAATTATATTCCATACTTATTTGAAAATTAGCATTTAAACAATTGTCACGCAAAAAACATTACACTCCTGAAAGTTATGGTTACGTTTTTGGGCATATCTTCCTTATTTTTGAAGCGATTTCTAAAATATTGTGCAACAGCAATGAAAGTACATAGACACATTTATCAGCATATTTACATTACATTAAAAGAAAACATTTAAAATGTGTTAAATTAAAATCTACATTTTTTGACATGCCCTTAAGATATTCTGATCACACGTGCTCCATGTGAACATTTTGGGAAAACGTGTTCATTTTTAGAATCGAACACATCTTACAAGTTCAAGATGTATTCACATAAAATACAGATTTGTGATTTATATATGTAGTTTTGTTATTATAGTTTAAAATGCTTACATTGGAATTACATTGGATTTAATGGACAGCAGTCTGTTGATAACTTATCATGATTATAGATATATGTAGATTAAAATGTTTCCGAAGCGTAACATGAACACCATTTAAAAAAACGAATCGACATTGCATGCGGTAATTTTGTTTTGTGCTTGCATTGTCATCCTAATCGTACAATTTTCGTATGGTAATGCCTTTTCCCATGGACATCTAACATATACAAATCAAATAATTTTAAAATACTGAATTATTTTACTTTATCAGACAGTTTACACAGAAACAGGTTATTAGACAGTTTACACATACCACAGTTAGTTTCATCCGATCTGTCTTGACAGTCAGGGTTGAAGTCGCACCTCAAACCGATATTGATTTGTGTTCCATCATCACACGTATACCTTTCGATTTTGCTGTTTTTACCTAAAATGTGATATGATTTGCAACAACAAGGTGGACGAGTGTTTCAACTATTAGTTGAAGCGCTTGTGGCATTTTGGGGTATAGTTTCAACAGAAAACATATGTGAACCAACATAAACTACTTAAATTTCTAAACAGATACATAGGCATAACAAATAATATACAAAAGAGATACGAATGAATTTAGTCTGAATTTTATGAAATGGAATTACCTTAGTTGTGATTCCTCGGCATATTACTAAAAGTATGATAATACTCAGTCTAATACCATATCAACACATAAGACGCTACATGATTACATTTACGAGAAAGGGCAAACATATTTTCTCAAAAATATGGTAAACACTTTGTATGACTCACCGCAGTGTGTTTCATCGCTGTTGTCGAAACAGTCTTTTACCATATCATACACATAGATACTAAGTACCATCTCTCCACTGTTACATACAAAATGCATATACTGGTCCACCTGCGTATTCCCTTCCATTACCTCTGACAGTGTGACTAAACAAATACAAATATCATATATACAGGGTGTATAAAACATTTTAGTTGTGTCTACCTTATATTACATCAAAGGATGTTGCTTACTTTATGAATGCCGACAACGTTAACTGACCTTAGGTCCGCAATGCACCACAAAGCGAAATATGAGCATGTTTAATATGTCCACGAAAAGGACAATACACAACATAAAGAGTGGTGAATACGGGGAACCGACTTGGAACTGTCAGTAGACAATACAGTTTACATGTTAGCTTAAATTGATTTTATGTGTACACAACCTCACTATTATCCTGTCTTCAGTGCTCAAATTGACACAATGTGTAAATAAAAGAACATCCCATCAAAAGAAAATATCTAACAATAAAGTCCACAGCCAGAGAAAAGAGCAAACACTATCCTTAAATGTTGTTGTAAAAATAAATAAAAATGTACAATTAGAAACGCCTCAGGATGTATCCAGAATTGTACCGAACAACCAGAGCAGTGGCAGCCAAAGAGAAAACCAATCTATGGTACGACTAAAAAACTATTGAGACGACATTTCGTGCACATACCTCCCCTTGTCCCGGTTTCAGCAAGCTCAAACATAGAGTTCCAAGAGGTTATCCAGTCATCTCACAAAGGGAAAGGCGAAGCGTATTGACTGGCTGTAGAGGGGTCAATCACTAAACATGAAATGCGATGCAATACTAAAGAGTCGTATCCTTTTCCTATTAACTGCCGAAGTTTATAGTCCAGTTCTTCATAAAATAAAAGTTGTGATATTCCTAGTCGCAGAAATGTTTTAAGGTTGGTGTTGTACTTCTCCAGTAGTTTGTCGTTGCGGCGGTATAAATTTTAGAAAGATCTACTTAGTTTGTGATAACGAAATCTTGCTGAAGAAGTTTACCTGTAATGATTTGATTTCGATCATTAAAGTATTTAACATCATAACTAGCACTAGCAAAACGAATTAGCTGGGAGATATAAACCCCGTATGATGTAACACGAGGTACATCTCTATCCAAATGTGGATAGTTAAAGTCATATCTATTTTCATAGATTTTAATATGTATCAACTCATTAGAAATCGAGAGGAACGCGGCTGTAGTATCCGAACAGCTGGCTTTATTCAACGTGAGGATCAATGTTAGTGACCATTTGAGCAAAGAACGGATTATCAATATTGAGTATGTCATCGAGATGTATTATTAAACGCATCAATAATGTCACTCTGGCTATCAGGTAATAAACTCAACCTAAAATCTCTTTTATAGCAATATAAAAACAAATCTGCGACAAGTGGTGCACAGATAGTACCCATAGATAGGAATACCAACAATCTGGCGGTAAACTGTTTTACCGTATATTATGAAGATGTTGTCGAGAAGAAAAGAAGTCCAATATTCTAATTATTCAAAAAAGAGGTGTTTGTAAAGGAAATATAGATATAGAATTCGAACAGGAAAAGCAGCATTCAAGGACGACAGTCAACCACAAACATACACAGAAACAAAGAACAAATTTAAAGATGAATAAAAGGCTAAATAAGACTTCACAAACACAAACGGATTGACAATAGGGCTACCACCTTGGCTTCCATGTTGGTGGGATTTGCAGACTTCATAAGCACTTTCACTTTATTAAACTTATTGAAACGTTTATCTAAAGAGTTTATGGGGACCATATCATTTTGCAATACACTGCATGTTTAGTGGTTCACTCATTTACAGTTCGATACTATGTTTACGTCTGGACAGATTATGGATCCTTTGATGACATCTAACTAAATATGCAAAGGACGGTAGCGTTTAAAGTTTGTCCTAAATCTTGTTTTGTCGTACACTTAATGTTGTTGTTTTCTCTTGTTGATCTGGCTTCTGCCAAGCCAATGAGTACTTTCTCTGTGGCTGCCTATGTTTGTGCTTCCATATTCATATATACATGATCATCTATGTTTTATTCTCATATTGCCTATTAATGTCGACTTGTTTGTTAGAGAATATAACCGGAGATACATTTATTTACACTGTCCAGTTTTTTTATGACAATAGGGTGGGAGAACGATTTGGTGCACGCTAAAACCTAGTTTAAAGCCCCCAGTGACCTTTTTGCCGCTGACCGTTCCAGGGCGGTAGCTGTATCACCCTGTTTAACATTGAACGAGTAATATATGGTTTAAGGTTGAATTTGCGGTTTGTCTAACGTTACATTACCGGTACTTCCTGTTGACATCGATCGGGGACAGGTTAGTGGGAGAAAACCGTTTTATTAGTGTTGACATTTCCAAGTTTTTAGGATATTAATATAATTTTATAGTGTGTATAGAGACGTAAACGATTAAAATTGTATTATTTAAGTATCATTTTAGCCGTGAATTCTCTACATTTCTCAATCATTCGTGAAATTGGAAGACTTTCGTCGTGACCTGTTTGTGTCGCTCCGTAATTTTCAGTAAGAAGAAATGATGATGCGAGTTTGTTATTGAACACAATTTAATATAACAGAAAGTGTACAATGTATACCAGCAATCGGACAATCCAGATCTTAAAAGACGAAGTTTGTTACAATTGATACCTTGATACGTTCTCGAAATAAATTTCTCACACCTAGTAAAAGAAGTGTAAAGAAATATAAAAAGATCGGACAAGGAAAGTAGCAAAACACAGAAACAAACACGCAAACAGACAAACAAGAAGGCAAAAGTAATAGTAAATGCAAACGATATCACAAACACAAAAGGGTTGACAATAGGGCTACCGCCTTGGAACGGTCAGTGGCAAAGTAGGCCACTGGTGGTTTAACCCGGTTCTAGGGTGCACCAAATCTCACACTTATCCTACTGTCATCCCATTAAAACAGGATAGTGTAAATAAAGACATCCCTGCCATGATTTAATCTCTAACCAACAAGGCAGCATCAACAGGCAATATAAGTAAAACACAAGTATGCCCGTGTAAATATAATACAAAAAAACAATAGCCTAGAAAGCCACAATGAAGGTATTCAATGACTTGGCAGAAGCCAGAGCAACAAGAGAAAAAAACATTAAGGGCACGATAAGAAAGATCATAGACAAACATCAAACGCCACCGTCCCAATGGGCTTTAGGTAGGCATCATCATAGGGTCACAGCCTGTCCGGTCATCGTACAATTAAAGAGGAAAGCATAGTGGCGAACTGTAAAAGGGTCCACCACCAAGCAAGCAGTACGTTGTAAAATGATAGGGTCATAACCTCTTTTGATAAACTTTTTAACAAGTTTAACAAAGATAGTATGAAAGTGATCATGACCAAGAATCTTACGAAGTTTATAGATCACATCACCATAGAAGTCAGGTTGTGATAGTCCTTGTCGCAGAAGAGTCCTTAAATTACTTTTATATTTGGAAAGAAGAAGGGTTACGATAATACAATTTTGCAAAGGTTTTACGATGTTTATGGTAACGGTAACCCTAATTGAGTAGCTTTTTAGTTATACAAATAAATACCGAATAGGTCAAAAAGAAAAATAGGTGTGTTTCCTATTGCATGCTCTAAAAAAATAGGGTCGGTAGGTAGGCATTTTCTTTTTCTTTTTTTTTTTCTTTTTTTTTTTGAGCAAGATATTTTGAGATTCTACATGTATTTATCTCATAAACCCCATACAAGTTGATGATACAACTGACAGTTTCTCTGTAATGTCAGTTTACCTCGATATATTGTGATAAATCATTGTTCAGAACAAAAGAAATATAAAAAGATCGGACAGGGAAAGTAGCATTCAAGGAGGACAGTAAACCACAAAACACAGAAACAAACACGCAAACAGACAAACAAGAAGGCAAAAGCAATAATAAATGCAAACGACATCACAAACACAAAAAGGGTTGACAATAGGGCTACCGCCTTGGAACGGTCAGTGGCAAAGTAGGCCACTGGGGGTTTAAACCGGTTCTAGGGTGCACCAAACCTCACACTTACCCTACTGTCATCCCATTAAAACAGGACAGTGTAAATAAAGAAATCCCCGCCATGATCTAATCTCTAATCAACAAGGCAGCATCAATAGGCAATATAAGTAAAACACAAATATGCTCGTGTAAATATGATACAAAAAAATAAATAGCCTAGAAAGCCACAATGAAGGTACTCAATGACTTTGCAGAAGCCAGAGTAGTAAGAGAATAAACCATTAAGGGCACGACAAGAAAGATCATGGACAAACATCAAACGCCACCGTCCCAATGGGCTTTAGGTAGGCGTCATCATAGGGTCCACAGCCTGTCTGGTCATCGTACAATTAAAGAGGAAAGCATAGTGGCGAACTGTAAAAGGGTCCACCACCAAGCATGCAGTACGTTGCAAAATGATAGGGTCATAACCTCTTTTGTTAAACTTTTTAACAAGTTTAACACAGATAGTATGAAAGTGATCATGACCAAGAATCTTACGAAGTTTATAAATCACATCACCATAGAAGTCAGGTTGTGATAGTCCTTGTCGCAGAAGAGTCCTTAAATTACTTTTATATTTGGAAAGAAGAAGGGTTACGATAATACAATTTTGCAAAGGTTTTACGATGTTTATGGTAACGGTAACCCTGATTGAGTAGCTTTTTAGTTATACAAATAAATACTGAATAGGCCAAAAAGAAAAATAGGTGTGTTTCCTATTGCATGCTCTAAAAAATTAGGGTCGGTAGATAGGCATTTTCTTTTTCTTTTTTTTTTCTTTTTTTTTTGGAGCAAGATATTTTGAGATTCTACATGTATTTATCTCATAAACCCCATACAAGTTGATGATACAACTGACAGTTTCTCTGTAATGTCAGTTTACCTCGATATATTGTGATAAATCATTGTTCAGAACAAAAGAAATATAAAAAGATCGGACAGGGAAAGTAGCATTCAAGAAGGACAGTAAACCACAAAACACAGAAACAAACACGCAAACAGACAAACAAGAAGGCAAAAGCAATAATAAATGCAAACGACATCACAAACACAAAAAGGGTTGACAATAGGGCTACCGCCTTGGAACGGTCAGTGGCAAAGTAGGCCACTGGGGGTTTAAACCGGTTCTAGGGTGCACCAAACCTCACACTTACCCTACTGTCATCCCATTAAAACAGGACAGTGTAAATAAAGAAATCTACGCCATGATCTAATCTCTAACCAACAAGGCAGCATCAATAGGCAATATAAGTAAAACACAAATATGCTCGTGTAAATATGATACAAAAAAAACAATAGCCTAGAAAGCCACAATGAAGGTACTCAATGACTTTGCAGAAGCCAGAGCAGTAAGAGAATAAACCATTAAGGGCACGACAAGAAAGATCATGGACAACATCAAACGCCACCGTCCCAATGGGCTTTAGGTAGGCGTCATCATAGGGTCCACAGCCTGTCTGGTCATCGTACAATTAAAGAGGAAAGCATAGTGGCGAACTGTAAAAGGGTCCACCACCAAGCATGCAGTACGTTGCAAAATGATAGGGTCATAACCTCTTTTGATAAAAAAATTAACAAGTTTAACAAAGATAGTATGAAAGTGATCATGACCAAGAATCTTACGAAGTTTATAAATCACATCACCATAGAAGTCAGGTTGTGATAGTCCTTGTCGCAGAAGAGTCCTTAAATTACTTTTATATTTGGAAAGAAGAAGGGTTACGATAATAAAATTTTGCAAAGGTTTTACGAAGTTTATGGAAACGGTAACCTGATTGAGTAACTTTTTAGTTATACAAAGATTACGAATATTAAAGTCCTCAACTCGAGTACAAGCTCTAGAAAAACGAATAAGTTGAGACACATATACCCCATAAGAAGTTGCTCGGGGAACATCCCCATCCAAGTGAGGATAATTAACAATGTCATAATTAAAATCATCTCTCTTGTCATAGATTTTGCTAATTATTTTACCATTTTCAATCGAGAGATCTAAATCAAGAAAAGAAGCGATATTATCAGATATATTAGCTTTGTTAAGCTGCAGTTCTTTAGGATAAATATAATTAACAATAGTTGGAAAGAAAGGGTTGTCAATGTTCAATATGTCATCCAGATACCGAGAGGTATCATTAAAGGCTTCAATAACTTCTGCCTGGGTATCTGGTGAAAGACTCAACATGAAATCCCTTTCATAGCAAAATAAGAACAAATCTGCGACAAGTGGTGCACAGTTCGTACCCATAGGGATACCAACAATTTGTCTATAAACGGTGGTTCCATACCTGATGAAAATATTATCTAATAGGAAGATGAGTGCTTCACAAACTTCATAGCAAGTCCACATAGTATAATTGTCAAAACTGCCGTTAGTAAAAAACGCTTTGATATTATTACATGCCAAAAATGTAGTATTTTCTCTAACAAATGTTTTTTGAATAAGAGAAATTAGCTTGTCTTTAATAAGGTGATGTGGTAAGGTTGTATATAGTGTAGAGAAGTCATAAGTGCTTACTGATGAAACTTGACCTTTCTTGAACATTTTATCAAGAACGTCTCCTGAATTTTTTATAGACCAAAATAAATTAATCCCAGAGTTTTCATAAGTTTTATCACAATACAGTTTAACGTGATCTTTAACGGCAGTAAGACAAGAAGTTAAAAGTTTGGAGATGTTTGTTGTGGTGCAGGCACTAGAATTCGAAATAAAGCGAGCCTTATATGGATTTTTATGTAATTTAGGAATCCAGTATATAGTAGGCAGTTTATTTTGCTTATCGTTTACACCAGCCTTGAAAGTAGTGCACCGAGTGATATGTGCGGAAACAACATCATCCTCGGTAGAATTAACTGGAGTATACGAATTGGTGCTGCTGAGTTCCAGAGATAAAACATTGACGTAATGTAGGCGTCAAACAATAATTACATTATTAGCTGCTTTATCTGCAGGAACTAAAACAAATTTATTATGAAATTCCTGAATTCCCGATTTTTAATTACGAAAGGAAAACCTAGGTCTCGGAGGAAGTAAAGAGGGGTTAGCATTATAAAAGTTAATACGTGTATCTATAATTTTCAGAATTGACTTTTTCCAAGTAGAAAGTGAGTTTGGGTCCGCATGTTCTCTACGACACCATTTGATACTAAAATATTCAATGGAGTTGGGCGATCTGGGCACGACAGGCATTAAAATCAATAGTTGAAGGTAATCTATATTTAGGACCTTTCGAAAACAAATGCCGAATACGTTTATCAATAATATCAAAATTACCAGTGATAACATGACCTGCTGGAGCATAGCAAAATGTTGATGTGTTGCATTCACATTCCTTAGGAGTATTATGTACTATATCAAGGTCAGAAACTATTTTGTTGTAGTTGAAAATAATATTTCTAATAGGCTTTTTATACTTATAACAAATTACAGGACTTTCAGAATTTTTGAAATATTTTGGGATAGAATCAACTACATGAGTATCTCGAAAAATACTAGGCATGTCAATGAAATCAATACCTTTGTTAATATATAGTAGTTTTAGAAAATGCCTGACGTGATCAGACTCCTTGTCAATATGGGGTCGGAGAACATGTTGTGTATATCTTTGAACTATGGAAGCAGTGTTATACAAGGGATCTGTATGAATGAAAATTTTGTCGGCTTCCTCGTCGATCAACTTTAGTGATGAAATGGACAAAGAGGTAAGCCGCGAAAGCATAGAGTGCTTTCCAGACTGTTTAAAAATGGTATGTAAATCAGCGACAGAAATAATTACACGCGATTTACGTTTGATGTTACCATTACGCCTAAGACCATGAGACCTAGCTTTACGCTTTCGGATAGAAAATATAGAAAAAATGTCAATATTAGGATCTTTAGAAATATTTCCTTCTTGATAAATATTGTCATTAAGGCCGAGTGGATAAGGTGTCTGTAAGTTTTTCATCCACTTAAGTTCTGCAATATGTCTAGCTTTTATTTTAAAGCTTTTAGTAGCATCATTATCAAAATATATATATTCAACCGGTTGAACAGTTACGTTATTAAAAGTATGACCTGACTGACGAAAGTGTTGGTACAAGTAATTTTTTAACTTTTTAGGATTACTTGCATTATATTTGTGTTCACGAAATCGAACTTTTAAGGATCGACCTGTTTGTCCAACATATTGTATACCGCAACTTGGTGCATGTCAAGTCAGAACATAAATTACGTGAGAAGTACGTCAATCAACATTAGAAGCTAGACATACATTAAACAATCTACCATTAACAGCTGATTTAGTGGTGGACTTGCAAGATACATAATTGCAACAACTGCACCTCTTAGTATTGCACTTATTAATAGAAGCAAACACCCTGCGCTTTGAATGAACTAAATGATTTCTGAAAGGAGACTTTATATGGTATTTCCTCAAAACAGGTGATCGTAGAGGAGTTACGGAAACTTTTGAGCCATTATTAAAAATCCTAGTAATATTATTAGAAGGAACATGAAACGAGGTTGCCGAATGAAGATTTAAAGGTGTTAAAGATTACACACTTTGTAAATGCCTCAACGCAATTCGTAAAACATCATAGGAAGAGGCGCAGTTTGAACTGGAAGGCTGTTCTTGAAGCGTGTGGTATAATAAGAAGTGTTTCTATTTGGATACTGACCAAATAATAAAGTACTGTGAACTTTGCATTTTGCAGCAAACATTTCTGTACCAATTATAAGAGTGGGTACTCTGCTTCCCCGCCCGGGTCAATGGTGTTATGTGTGTGTTTTAGTATCTGTACAAGTATTCCACTATACAAAACATAGCTTGTCGACAATGTTGGTAAAGTCATGGTTGTTAGTATTAAATGCATGGTCCCGTTAGTTATTTCTACTAATTATACAGTAGTTACGTTATAACATTTGTGTAGATTTATGGCGCGTTACTCGACACTGTTGACATGCAATACCTTTAAAATGCGTTTATTGGACAAATATATTGCTTCTAAACTTATATTTTGGTGTTTATTGTATGATCCGCAAAATGTCATTTGCAGGAATTGTATCAGCATGCAAATGTCGAGGTTTATTTTAATCTAAAGTAACATTATACAGTTATAGTGTGTGACTGTTGATAGTTGGCAAACATAAACATATATGTACATTAGTTCGAAATATTTACATATTCATAATTAACTGTGGGGAACACTTTGTTTCTTAAACCAGGTAGCATACCCAAACGTTCCGGCTGATGATACCTGTCTTGAACAGGATGGTGTTCATTTATCAAATGTGGGGAACAACTTGTTTCTTAACCAGTTAGCGGCTGGATTTTAATGTTTCATTTAAAGTAGGCAGTGATGAGAAAATAGATATTTTTTTGGCACCGTTTCTGTTTTGGGCGTGGCATTCGGATATTTTGTTTTTGATACACACTCTTCGCTGCTGCCAAAAAATGTTTCCCCTATTTTTGGCGGTGGATGGGCGCCTGGACACTCTACTCTATGACTTGGAGTGTCCGGGCGCCCATCCATATGGCAGGCAGCGAAGGTGTGAAAGGAAGGACATATAAGTTTCAGTTTAAATTGAGACTGATTTGTAATCTAAACATAAATTATATACAAATTTGCTGTCCGTACGAATTGATAAAAAACATTTGAATTAATTGAATTCGGTGCACTTGTAATTATGCTTGAATATCAACCGTGCTTTCAACACTTGCTTAAATGCTTATCAGAAAAGTTGCTTTCATAATGAACATTTAATTTGGTGCACATGTATTTATGTCCTTAATAGTGTAATATTCAATCTGCTTTATTGCTTAATGCTTTCTACTGTAAGGGCTTGCCGTAATGGTATTTTGTGCTAACCGGCAGCCCATTTGTTAAACCCCATGACACAAAATTAGCGTTTTGAACTTAGGGAGTAAATTTCACGGTGCAGTGTTCGTAGATCTACACCGTCATGTTGGATTCACATCGAGGTACTGTGCTTTAGCTTATGTTAACAATTTAAATTCCCTCCCTCCCAGCACACAGGATCATTGATTGCAATCGATAATAGTGTTATGAAGTTGTATAAGTACAAGTTCATTAAAGAAATTTCATTATTTGTCAATACTTATATTCAAAAGATAGTATTTTATGTTGCAAGATCATGTTGCTTTCTCTGAGTTATATATTTTCAGTTGATGTCTTCCTCTGGATCCACTTACGTAGTCAACCATTACTGGTGTGGCATGGATATTTAGAACATTTACATGCTTGCTGGAAGTTTTGTGAAAGGAAGGACATATAAGTTTCAGATTAAATTTATTCAGCTCCTGTATACCCAGAGACTGAATGGCGGGCAGCGAAGGTGTGAAAGGAAGGACATATAAGTTTCAGTTTAAATTTATTCAGCTCCTGTATACCCAGAGACTGATTTGTAATCTAAATATAAATTATATACAAATTTGCTGTCCGTACGAATTGATAAAAAACATTTGAATTAATTGAATTCGGTGCACTTGTAATTATGCTTGAATATCAACCGTGCTTTCAACACTTGCTTAAATGCTTATCAGAAAAGTTGCTTTCATAATGAACATTTAATTTGGTGCACATGTATTTATGTCCTTAATAGTGTAATATTCAATCTGCTTTATTGCTTAATGCTTTCTACTGTAAGGGCTTGCCATAATGGTCTTTTGTGCTTACCGGCAGCCCATTTGTTAAACCCCATGCTTGGGGCTTGTTTTTCAATCCATGCCACGCCCAATATTTGCCAAATCCATTAAAGTTTAAAAAATATTTTGATGTGTTGTTATTACAGTGCTCTCCAATAACGCAATATGTTGAAGGTTGTTTGGAAAACCTTAAGGTAAAGCCACTTACTTGTTTTAACATCATCGGTATTTGTAAAACGACAGAAATACTCCCGTGTGTGAAGGTTCTTGCATGTGTTTATCAGCCACTCTTTTCTGCCACGCATCATGTAGAAACACTTTCCCGCAGGAGATGGGCTTGTAAAGTCCCTGTGAAATATATAGAGGATATGTGTTGGTATGGAGTAAATATAGGATTTATTTTCATCGAGAAGTGAGAAAACTTTTATTTTCACGAGTGCTTTTGCAAACGTTCGGCTTTTGAATCGGACGTCATTATTAATGTCGTTGCATTCCTTTTCCGTATGTTTTCTGGCAGATAATACACATTGTCTAGTTTGTGGGATTGAATTGTGACATGAAAGAAACAGTAGTTTCAGATCAATGATGTCTGACTGTGCTGATATCAGATTCAGTGGATTTGAATGCCTGGACAAACGAAAGAATGAAACGCATTTAGTGTGATATTTCAAACAAACGTGTGTAATAAAGGAATCTCCAAACTCGACAACAATTATACTGAAAACGATGCCATTCATTTTTTTATTTTTTTTGCAGGCTGTTTCTCAAATCTTGATATTCCTGTTTTTGTGATAATACAGAGGAATTCACCAGTTGACTTTTGACAGATGTTACATTTGTTAATATCAATTGAAAACCTTTTTTTTTATTTTTTAAGCGTAACGGTGAGTTTTCGTTAACTGTTCCATTATAGTGAGGCAATATTATCTCAGATGTAAAGATAATATCCAAATTTTCAGTTTAAACTGATTAATTGACCGAACAAAAAGTCTCATTTTAGCAATGTATTCATTCTTAAAACGTCTTTGTTTTAATACATAAAAACATTGTACAGCTAACTGGCCACGCATGCATCGTATTTTGCTGTTTAATTACATAAATGAAAAAAAGAGTTAACTTGGCTATTTTTTGGCCAATTTGGCGAACAGGTGCATCAGTGTATTGTAATCAATGGAGTAAATTCATAATATGGATAAAGTTGGTGGTTTGGGAATTTTTTCCATGTAATTGGTGGTGTGTGGGGAGGGGGGGGGGGGGGGGGGGTGAGGGTTCGTGGGACGTGGGGGGACTCATTTGACATTTACTTAAATCCGCGGCATTCTGTTTATGAAACATTTATTTAATAAATTATTGTTTTATTGAGTTTCCCGGAATGCGTCTGATTTATAACTTGATAACAAAAACATCCGTAAATAATCATTTTGCATGGGATGAGACATGCCGCTTTTTATAGATATATAATGAAGTAATACTTGTTAATACAGTGTAGGTAAAAACTGTTACTAAAAACTTATACATTTGACGAGCTTCAGACGAGCATCTCTTTCCGTGTGCGTCTCCGTGGCCGAATGGTTAACGACGTTGCGTTGTAAACCTTCGCCTCGCATCGCAGCGAGTTCGAATCCCACTGGGAGCTCGACTTGTAAGTGAGGAAGTGTCGATTCTTGCGGATTGCAGAAGTTGTACAGTACTGTTCTACCCAGGTAAAGTGGGTGGTCTGCCTCCACCACAAAAACAATCGACCGTCATATATAACCTTATATGTGTTGAAAATGACGTAAAACACCATACAAACAAACAAAACAAACAAACTTTCCTTGTTTACACTTTACTTTCTGAAATTCTATATCAGGTCATTTCATGTTGACTTCAAAATTTCAAGATTAGATGCAATACATGCGCAGTTTTAATAGAGTGCCATAATGCAAACTTGTGGAAACTATATATATTCTAAAAGAAGCAAAGTAATCCTATTAGAAAATATATTAATATGTGCCTATTTATGTAATTTCAAATCAATCAGCAGACAGTATCGTTGAATATGTTGTTTTGGAGTGAATAACATATTTTATCTTATCGAGAAATGTGAAAACTTTATATTTTCACGAATGCGAAGCTTGAGTTAAAATATTGAAGTTTGATCACTTTGAGATGAAATAAAATCTGTTATTTACGACAAAACAACACATTTTCTTTTTATTTGATGCTTTATAATCAACGTGTACTGTAGTATGCAGAAAACTAAATAAATTGACGACATCATTGGCATAGTATGAGAAAATTGCCGTTTTTAATTTCCAATATCTTCTAAACTACTTAACCGATTTCAATAATCTACGACTCATTTGTTTAGTTAAGTTATTTCCAATCCAATTATATAACCTTTATTGCAACTTTTGGAAAAAAATAGATTTTGAAAAAAAAAAAAAGTAGTTCCAGCAGTGAAAAAATAAAACTATATTTCACACGTATGAAATACCACTTTTATTTCATTGCTAAAATCCACTATTTCACTGCTAAGCATAAATAAAAATTCAAATTAGGGATACAAATTCATATATCACCTGTCAATTTAAAATGCAAATCAGCAGACAGTATCCTTGAATACTCGTATAAATTCAAAATAGGAATACAAATTCATATATCATTTTTAAATGAGAAAACCTCTTACGATATGGAGTCTCTTTCGAAAACCCCGTTCGGTCCTGGGGCCGACTCTCTCGTGTTTGAGTATGGCCGCCTGTGCGTAGGCGTCCAAGACTAGAGGCGTACAAACTTACAGCTTGGGAAGGGGCGGGGTGACGGCAACAGTCTTCAGAACCCCCAAAATTGTGTTTGCTCGACAGCCAGCAACGGGCCCCAAATTCGGGATCTTCGGTGGTCTTCGAGCCAGAAATCCCAGGTTTGGTGTTGGCCACCAAATTCGAAGGTCTCCAGAGTCGCATATACCCAAAGGTGGCAAAGATTAACCCAAATCGTATGGCCCATGAATGCCTTTCTCATCGGGCTTCTCCCCTGGCATCATTGTCCCCCGTGTTTTAAGACCACTTGTAACTTTTTAAAATTTTCTGATCGTGTTAAGTCGATAATTTCATAATTTTGAAGCTAAAAAATACAACGTGCTTTTCGTTGGCGTCTAATCTACATGAGAAATTATCTATTTCTCGCTTCTTTGAAGTTGTTGTTCATAACTTGTTTTGTCATGATTGCGAAGGGAATTCTACGTTGATATTCTCTTTGTCATCTCTCATTCGGATCCACTGGATGGTTAGTTTATGAATGCACGTCACCACTTTCAACAATTCGAGGAGGTCACTGAAATTGCCGAACATGTTTCTGCTTTATCGACATGGAGGATCGTCCAAATTTTGATGTCACCGGGGATTTACTGCTACCTGGCCATGGTGGAAACTTATTCAGGCAGTATCTCGATAACAAGAGTTTTCTAGTTACCGGAAAATTCTTTTTTCTCGAGAAACGGCCAAACTAAGCTCCCATCATGGTCAGGTATCCATCTCTAGCTGTAAATCCCCATCACATAGTCAACACTTGTCAATGCACTCCACGTGGAGACCGTTGTATGCGGTGAACTACTCGGCAAAATAAAACTCAATTCTCTTCCTCTCTTAATTTGTTTCTGTTTTCATTCAATCTCGTCGTTTTTAATTAATTCGTGAATATCAGTCAATCCCTTCATTATTCGGGATCATGCCTCGTGTGTATTTCGACGGATTGGTGTGTTAAAAATCTTGACATTTTGCTAGCCGGAAGGTAACGGGACAGAAAATAATTCACGGTTGCTATAAACACAATATGGCCGTTAGCAACACGTGTTGATGAATGATTTGCGTTGCGTGCTTGTTATGTACAATACATATGAATATTTTATCACTGCTTTCATTTCAATAAACTATTGCTTGAGCAATCGGCTAAACGGCATTGCAAAACTTTGATGATAACTTTGATCTTGCAAACTTTTGGCGGGAATCTAAGTACAGCCATGCTAGTATGACTAACCGATATGGAAACCTAGATACATTCTGGATATGCTTCAACGAAGTGATCGAAAGATGTTGCGAATGGTCTTTGATTCTGCTGTCGACGTCACGTGCCCGCAGGTTTGTAGCCTGCACGTGATTTTCAGGCATTCTATTGTAATGTTAGCGATTTTCCCGAAGGAACATTATATGCACTATCGCAATGTGTCTGAAACCTTTAGCAAAAACCTCTCTGAAAAAAGAGTCGACGTGAAAAGGAAATTAGTTGATTTTGTGAGTTAAATTGCGCGCCGAATGCGCTGTGGTTTCGGAAGTGCTCTGGAGTTGTCCAGGATAGAAAATGTGAAAATGTTCTATCGCAGATTTTGCAAAAGGCTCCATTGTTCACCTTGTTTAACCCTTTCTCCGAAAAGTTTTACATTATCGGTCGATAAAAATATTATTACATTATCCAGAATTATTCAGAAAGGTGCATACGGGGGAATGGGATATGCGGAATTCAAATGTAAAGCATGTTTTATGTGTTTGCCTGCCAGCTGTTTTTCCGTGTCACCCCCACCCCCCACCCCCTCCCCCCCACCCCCCGCGGAATTCAAGTGTAAAACGTGTTTTATGTGTTTGCCTGCCAGCTGTTTTTCCGCGTCCCCCCTTCGCCCCCCTCCCCCCCCCCCCCACCCCACCCCACCCCACGTCCCAAAATCACAGATTTAACCTCAGTAAAAGTACATACATATACACAACCTGCATACAACCTGCATACACAGTCTATTAATGGCTGCAAACAATTCCATACAAGTCTTATGACGCGAATGTCTTTATTTGCCTTGTAGTGGGTACTGTCTGTCGTTAATTTAATTGACGGCCTTCTTCTTCATGCGGAATGCTTTGGGCCAACGTATATATTTCCAAAACAAATATTTGTTTTATATAGAAAATACGTCCGAGAAGTAGTTTTTCTTTCTTCATGCGGAATGCTTTGGGCTAACGTATATATTTTCAAAACAAATGCTTGTTTATCGATAATGCATCAATATTTGTGTCAGCAATATATTGTATTTAAGATAGAATATATATATATATATATTTTTTTTTTTTTATTTTTTTTTCAGTCACTTTTCAGTGGCCCATTATTCTCCCCGTAATAGGTGGAGCAGGGGTCGGGGAGGACCATCCCCTGCTGCACCGTACAAAAATATAAATATAACATAGCAACAATGGTATAATGTACAGTACATATACAATGTTCAGAAATTATTATGTACGATACATGTATAAAATAATGATATGAAAAATCGAAAGAATATATATCATTTTCTAGGACTGTATGTTTTTGATTTACCATGTTATCTTGGGGAATGCTTTTCAAAACAGTAAAAAAGATGCCTACAAAGAATATTTAAATTTAAATAAAAACGAAAAAAAACAAATAGTGTTTTTCATCACTCCATCCATCTCCATAAGTTCCAAACCACTTAGATCTACACTGTCATCATTAACATTACAATAACTAAAAACAAATTGTATTTGTTACTATGCATGTGCCTTGGTAAACACAAGAATTTCTGAGATGCAGGTTGTCTGGCTGATAAGAAAAAAGAAAAAAAAAGAAAAAAAAAAAAGAACTAATTCATTATGAGTTTTAGTTCATTCCATATATTGTCAAACACAGCAAGCTTATTATTTCGTATTGCAATGCATTGAAGACACTTATAAGATTTTTTAATTCTATTTTTAAGAGCCTCAATGCATAATGGGCTTTGCAAACGCTTGGCAGAGAAAATATAATATTTGGTTTCTAGAAGTATGTATAGCTCTGCAGAGGAAAATTTATTTCCAATATTAAATATAAATGATTCTTCTACTAATGATATGTCAATGTTACTTGTTAAAAGCCAAAGTTTAAGTTTGGTGAGTAGAGATTGTGTTTCTGTACATGCTCAAAGCATATGAGTTAAAGTCTCCTGTTGTTGGCAATATTTACATAATGGACTATCAAGTATGTTTATCTTATGTAAAAATCTTCTAGTAGGGAGTATTCTGTGGTTAATTCGTATTTGGAACCATTGTAATGTTGTGCTCTGTGCACATTTGAAGGGGGCTAAATAAATTTCTTTCCAGGTTTCATCTTCTATATGATATATCTCTTCCCATTTGGCTTTTGAAGTTGGTTGATCTAAGTTTTTGTTTAGGATTAGATACATGTCATGGGATCCTTTCTTATTTTTCAAAAAAGGTTGGATATTGCTGGGAATAATCGGGTATGCTATTCTTTTAGGATATTTTTTAATGTTGAATTTATTTGCAAATGTCTTTATAGATGTAATGAGTCCACTGTATTGCATGAAGTTAGCTTTTACATTATAAAGTTTATTAAATTCTTCAATGGAATAAAATGAATCGCTAACCTTTATTAGATCATTTATGTAAAAAACTCCTTTGTCGTACCATTGTTTGTAAAATATTTCTTCACCACCAACTAAAATATTATGATTATAAAACAGCGGGTTGGATAAAAATGTGTGTTCTGTAGGACAATTATAATCCAAGACAGTAACATATGCTTTAAGGACATCTTTCCAGAAATAGTTGCTTATTTTATTTATTAGGGATTCTGCATAAAGCTTACCTAGATTTATAATGACTTTTAGGTTTAGTATATGGTTCATGGTATTTTGCCATTGTCCATTTTTAAGAGTTAGCCTTCTTATCCATGTTGATTTTGACCCATATATAAATGCTTTCAGATTGATCATTTTCAACCCTCCCTCACTATACTGTTTAATCAAAACACTACTTTTTATTTTCGCTGGTCCCTCCCATAGAAATTCGTAGAACATGTCACTGATTTTTTTAATAATTTAATCGCTAGGGTTTGGAAGAGAGATGAATAAATGGTTAAGAACTGGTAATAGAATATATTTGTGTCTGCAATATATTTTGTTTTAGAGAGAATATATATCTTTCGAAATTATGTACACATTCATATCTTCAATTATATAGTTAGAGAGACAATACGTTTAGAATATATTTTTCGGAGTAACATATATATAGAGGATATTTGTTGTTTTGGAGTGAATAACATATTTTATTTCATCGAGAAGTGAGAAAATTTTATATTTTCACGAATGCGAAGCATGAGTGAAAATATAAAAGTTGTCTCACTTCGAGATGAAATGAAATATGTTATTCACGACAAAACAGCAAATTTTCTTTTTATTTTATGATTTTTCAAACAATTAATTAAGCAATTTCAGTAACTAAACCGTTTTACACACGCTTCTTTCCTAGCCAGGATGACGTAACGAAACGTTACATGGCGTCACCTTTTTTGAAACCATTAAATGATTATCAAAACAGAAAGAAAGTAATTAAATAGACAGTGGATTTAACAGTATAACAGTAGGAATATCTTGTGATCCGTGTTACTGCGCATGCATTTGTGTTGGTTTTACATTAAAAAAAAGTAGTCCCGGCAGCTACTGTGGAAATAAAACTCTATATTCCACAGTGTGGAATAACACTTTTATTTCACAGATAAAACACAGTATTTCATTGATTATCATAAAATAAATTTGTTTATTTGTCATAATAAAGTTTACATGAATATATTTTTTGGGACAATCTTTTTTATTCGGAGTAACATATATATTTGCTTCTAAAATATATATTTTAGGGACACAACATATATTTTTCGGAGTAACATATATATATATGTCTGTATCATATATATATTTGTATTCAATATTTGGCTCGTCGTCCTTTGCCAAAACAACTCGTTCCAAGTAAGCGAGTCGTCCTTTGAAAAAACAACTCGTTCCAAGTAATATTTAGCCATACAAATTCAATAACCTATCGCGAGTCGTCCTGCGCCAAAACAACGAGTTCCAAGTAATATTTAGCCATACAAATTCAATAACCTTTTTATTGTATACTTTCATATTGTTTTCGATCAATGTAATTGTATAACTATTACTTTTCATTGTATTTGTGTTATTTGTATAGCTTTTGATGGAATTCCTATCTTGTCATTCAGTTTCATCTTGTGTGGATGATTATTTTGCGCGAAAACGACGTCGACGTCGGATGAAGTCATTAAAAATATCAAGCGATTTTCTAAAGTTTGTTTACCATCCGACAGTGAGTGAGTGACAATTTCAATTATTTTATCAATTTCTGCCATAAAAGGTTGAAAAATCAACGTATTTTTTTGTAGACACTATAGGAAGGATTCCTTATTTTATTTGAAAGTAGTTCCTTATTTCTATTTCGCGGCTCTTAGCAAGAACGAGAAATATTCCGGTGCAATATCAATGTGTGCAATATCGTAGAATATTGCACACTTAGCTCAATGCAAACTAAACGGGACAATATGAAAGTATACAATAAATATATATATTACACACAACGTATATATTTATCTTACAACATATAGTCACGTATGGCGCCTCATACTATTCCAAAGACCCGCTCCATCATAAGCATGAACAATTTAAGATAATTTAGCACGCTAAAAAGTGAACATATAACTGAACAATGGCGCGGGTTTTGGGATGAATAAATTATGACGTCACAAAGAAGGCGGTTCTTATGTTTTCGGTCAGGAGCGGCGTTCGTACTAATGGATATATTTACGTCTTACACACACATTGAAACCCAAAAAATATATACAAAAGAGATAGTATGCATATCAAATCAAATATATTTCGATAAAATCAAAGGTTGGGGCCACTGAAGGCAGATTAGGTAGATTAAAATGAAGACCCCAAGGCACCCCGTTTCGCTATATAAGCCAAGATGCGACCTTGGGGTCTTAAAGATAAAGCGGCGTCCACGTAATGCAACTAATTCCATGCAATTATCGCATAATTGAATAGTCAAAAGTGGTCAGCGTCAATATGTAACTAGGATGATTATCATCCTATGTTTGATAATACTCTACTTCATAACTGTGTAAATTATTCTATTATACATATTAGTTGACGTATGAACGAAACAGATGCATATTATTTCTGTAAATCTAATCTTTGTCTCTCTCACAATCAATCACCACCACACCTACATACTGCTGTACATCTTATTGCTTAATCTACATATGTACAGGGGCCTTTGCATCCATTTTCTGTATGACGCCTGCATCTTAGCAGTTCTTGGTAAGCTTTAGAAGCTTCAGGAAGGACGGTCCACCATGGTCCAGATATCTGGCCTTGGGTTCTCTGCCAGCCCCAAAGACATGGCTATAGTAAACTAGCACTTGATTCTAATGATTGGCCCCACAATACCCAGCCTGGTATTAGTGTGTTGAAGTAAAGCAGCAGATGTAGGTGGTAATAAATTGAGTGACCTTCCTTTCTTTGTGAAGCGAGTATTTCGTACCTCATCTGCTGTCTCACATGCGATTGTTCTGTCGTACAAGAGCACTACAAAGTGTTCTAGAATCGGCATCTTCTCGCCCAAACCCTTACAATGAAGGAGTATAGCCCAATACATGAAACATTCAATGACACCTGGATAAATGTTGCAAACTTCCCATGTGGACTTCTTTTCCTTACCACTGAAAAAGGAAATTTAGTCACATCCTGTAAACGCATACAGACATGACACTGCTTTGTACTTTTCTGGACCCAGGGATTCGGAAATGTCATGTGCAGATATGAAACGAAAATGCTTCCCAGTGTCAAATGCAATCCACACTTTATTAACACAAAGCTCACTAAATTGACAACACAAGAACATCAGTATCAACAGTTCTGATTATTACTCTTTCATAGTTTTGTTTACCACAATGTGTTACATGAAACAGTAACGTATAGTATCTACCTCTTTATGTGTACGTGGCGAAAGTTCACATATCTTTTCTCGATGAATTGAACATTGCATCGTTGTCCTTGGTTGACAATTTGTTTATCAATATTTTCAGTTGTCACCGATTCAGTAGCCATGTAGCTAATTAGTTCGACATTATTTTCATCAATTCAAAGGAATTATTTCCGGTTTGCAGATAAATTTGAATCTGACTGCACTCTTCTTCGTACTCCTTTGCCAAATGTACTGCATGTCATTGCTTTAGGGCTATTCTTGATATACTGATATACTGATACTGATATTCTGATCCCAGACAATATCTACTCTGGTTGTATTCTGTAGTTGTCTTTTGATAAAGGGAGTGAAAACCTGATTGAAGTAGTCTGCAAATGTCTTGGAAGCTCCAGGTTTTAACATGTTAACTATAGCTGCACCATCTAAAAGAGAAGCATCAACATCAGGATCATCACCCAGTTACTTTTCTTTCCTTTTGTTTGTTCAAAGCTTAAACACTGGCCACCCATAGAACCAGTGTAACCCTCATATACCTTTGTCATCAAATTGTACAAGCTGTTTGCAGTGACTTGGTGTGCATATTATGTTCGTGACACATGACTGGCTTTAAGGAACGAATCTGCTGTGACAGACCGTTTGTCCTGGGTTCAGGTATTGAACAGCATCTTGTACAACATTCATGGAATGGCGTATCTTACTTGATCTTGGCATAAAGATAACAATGACGTGATATCTCCCAGCTTTTGTTTCGCTTATATTAAATAAAGTATTGGTATTGATTGGCCATATAACTAAGAATGTTTTATATGATGTCATCTGTCACTGTGCCAAGTTTCATGCTTTTAACCCAAAGTGCACAATTCATTCAATATTTTGCACGAAGGAACTCCGCTATAAATACAATAGGCTGGAAATAGGTCTTCGTAACCTATAACTTACCAGTTCGTATAGGTCAGCGGTGAACCGTCACCCCACACGTAATCTGCATGAGTTAAATTCCCGGTTTTCACCATCAAGTCTAAATCTATAACAAAATATGAATTAGTCACTAATTACTACTACTGCAGCATTATGCATTTCCGTAGGCGTGACAATTCCTCTTATTGTCTTTAAAGTATGTATACTGAAAGGAAAAAGAAACGCAGGGTGCGTATTTCCGCTATATATTGTATGTTTAATATGCTACTGCTAATCGAATGGTACAGGGCGACATTAGGCCTGTCCTT
Source organism: Cyrtodaria siliqua (assembly GCA_037043455.1). Lineage (NCBI taxonomy): Eukaryota > Metazoa > Mollusca > Bivalvia > Adapedonta > Hiatellidae > Cyrtodaria > Cyrtodaria siliqua. Next base: position 22,190 of record JAWPHD010015113.1, on the reverse strand, counting down.
TTAGAAAGAAGGTTTAAACAGCACTGAACACACCAATGGTTACCCCTTCAAAGTTTCATTATCGTCAGAATGCGCATTTGGCTCAAGCAGGTGAGCAAACTTAGGCTTTAAATGTTGCAATCACTTAACATTAAATACAGTACTGAACTGGCTCAATTTTTCAAAGAGGAACTTCAGCATATATGAATTTCTTGTTACAACGTGTACTGTGATTAAAACGTCCACAACATCACAGTTGTGTCCTTTCCCTAACTAATGCACTTTTTTTTTACAAAACATCTTGGGATTTCCTTGGAATATATATGGAATTAAGTGTGCAGTATATGCAATATATAGCGGAAATACGCACCCTGCGTTTCTTTTTCCTTTCAGTATACTATTGTTCGGGGCGCTTGTTTCCGCCAAAGATTGTTTGGACTTTTAAGACAAAATTCAACTAGAATGTAAATCAGATGTAAATATTGTATCCAAAAAATGGTTTCAGTGTGTTGGATAAATGTAAATTAAGACACTCTGAAATTTGTGTAGCAAAATATTAAGGCTAAGTGAATTTATTTGAGATTTCTTAATTTTCTCTGCCCCAGCAATTAGGAACTTACATCATGTACATGGAAAAAAGAACACCAAGACAGCATTTTGGCTGTAAAATAGTTATTTCTCATTCGATTAAGAAAAGTAAGGTATTGTTATTTACCACTAAAAATGCCAGTTCTAATGACATACATGTATAACTTATGTACGTATTTATAAAATTGCTCATGTTATTGCCGAAAAACCTTGCCGAAAAACCTTTGGCTAAAACAAGCGCCACGAACAAAAGTATGTACGGCTGTGTAGCATTTCTAACAGTAAATAGACATTACATAATAACTATAGCATACATCTGCACAAACTTATCATCCGTTAGACACAAAATCGAGACTAAAGTTTTGAGACAGAATCTTAGTTAAATTGATAATAAATAGTATTACACCACGCATGGACATTTACATGTGCGGGATGATGGAGTGTATACGGATACATTTTCAGGGTCGTTCAAATATGTTAAGTTAGTTTACATCATAATATATGTTACTAAATATACACTTTTCTCAAGAATTCGCCATAGCTCAGTGGTAAGCATGTTGGACTGTTAATTGTCATGCCGTGTGTTCGAGCCACAAAAGAGGCAAATATATTTTGCTTTGTAAATCATAATGCTACCAATGTACAGTACGATTTGCACTGCTCGATGCTCTAAAGTAAAATATGTCCTGCGTTAACTTTGATCACTTAAATATCCGATTTCGTCATGAGATTTATATACAGGGTTTGTAGCTTTAAGCGTAGGTATAAGAGTTATATATTACAAATACCTGGGGCCACCTGAAACGCAGGTGTATCTGTATGGTCTAGGTAATGATTCAGTTTTTGTTGCGTGCTTTCGCTTCTGATAACTAAAACATCCCCATTTACTGCATGACATTTAGCTCTTCTCAATATCACAAAGCAGGATTTCCTGAAATAGTATTATAACTTACGGTAAGATAACGAGCGTTTAATGTATGTCCAAACATTTTGTTTTCAAGACAAATCTGAGAATTTACATTATTAAAAGTATTATGTACGGTAATGTTTTGTGTTAGCAGAATATTGTACAAATACATTGACCTCGAAGCTGGATCTCGAAGGAACAAATTTAATATTTCGGGGGTTTCCGAAAGCACAGGTGAAAATTATTTTCAATTGTTACGAGATCTTCTCAGAGATAGATTCGATATGCACTCGATATGTATTGTCAGGGCTCATAGGCTTGGTGCACGTAATATTGGTCAGCGTTCCCCCAGGAGGCCGATTATTGCAAACTTTCGGCAATTTCAAGACGTTGATGACATTATGCGAAATGCTGCCAGATTAAAGAATACAACATTTTCTATAGATTTTGATATGCCAAAAGAGATCCAAGAAGCACGTAAGCATTTGTGGCCTAGATGTAAGGAGCTAAGATCTCAAAATCCAGGGTCCAAAGTGCTGATTGTGTATCATGCAAAGTTGATAATGAATAGCAAAATGGTCCAGGATGCATTGGCAGAATGGAATAAATACTTGTACTGCAACCGTTTACAGTGTTTTCCGACAACTGAAAATGTCAGCATTGGCCAAAGTAAATAACCATCACATGATTATGTGTTTATTGACAGTCAGCAGTTTACACATCATTCAGTTAGTCACTTGCCTATGGATACACGTACTACACAAAATGAGCCTTTTTACAGAACATTGACACGCGATCATCCGAGTATGCTCTGATTGACAAGCAGAAGAACGCTCACCCAACAGCTAATATCACTAATATCACGCCTGGAAATAGCTGTCAACAACTAGAGCTTCCCTACGATGTACCGTTACCTTTCGTGACCCACAGTGTTCACTCGGACAAGGAGGCAACTGTGCCTAAGGTTGTTGACGATACACCGTGTGTCAGTTTTGCTCATGTTCAAAATGATCAGCAAACCGTTTTCCGTTCCTGCTCACCAGTAAATGTGTTAATAACAATGCCGCTAATGCAGATCCCCAGCGTTCACATTTGTCACGTGCTTCCTCGCGGAAATTTCGGCGATCCGAGACGGTCTCACCAATCGTGAACACTCGGCCAATCCCGTCATTCCTCGGGATCCCGCATGCTGCGAAGCAGTGTACGAGATTATGCGGATGAATATCGACGACAAAGTAGCCAATCGATTCTACTGGTGCAATAAATAGAACCGCGATTCAAATACCTGCGAATGACATACAAACATTTAATGTGCCGATCACGTGCAACATCACACCTGATACTGGAACTGATGATTAGGGTCACACGGAGAAGTTGTGTTTACGGTGTTCATTGTTAAACGCACAAGGCTTGTATCATTATATATATGTAAGGGATAGTTATGTAAGCCAAGACATACTTGTATTTCAGGGTAACGACGATAGTGTATGGATTAAATTAGCAGATGTTTGAACTTTAATTGAAGACAAACAAACTGTTTCTTATTTTTTCAAAAAGTGTGTTTTACGTCGAAGGTTATTTAACACTATGCGCGCTAACGTTTTGTCATCAGCAAATGAATAGGAACATCTATAATTATATAAGTAATTATTTAGTCAGTGTAATTGATGCTGTGGTTGGTTTATATTATTCTCTTAGTACTAGTCAATGTGGGTAATGCCGTTGTCGGTGTATGTTATTTAGATCCTAGTCAGTGTGGGTTATGCCGTTGTCGGAGTATGCTATTTATTTCCTAGTCGGTGCGGGTTATGCCGCTGTCGGTGTATGCTATTTAAATCCTAGTCAGTGTGGGTAATGCTGTTGCGGGTATATGCTATTTATTTCCTAGTCAATGTAGGATAACATGTTGTCGGTATATATGTATTAGTTATTAGTTATTATATTTGTATTTGGATCTATTCACGAAATCTTCAGAGGGCATATATCCCAAAATGAATCAAATACATGCAAACTTGTTATTGCATACTCAATTTTAATAAAACAATAAATAATTAGAACGATAACATATAGGTTGTATTTCGATTAAACCATTTTTAAAACCAGCAGATATTCGTAACATCGCGTGAAATTTCCACAATGAAACAAAAATGCTACGATTTGTTTTTATCACGAGTCATAATTCCGGTGACGTAATATATGTAACTGTGCAATGCACCAATCCCGAACGAGTTTTAGTAACTAAATAATGTGCAGCATATTTTAGTTATTTCCTAATCAGTAATTCAGTTGTTGTTATGTAAGTTTTAACCATGTCCGTAGTCAGTGTATGTATGGTGTATGGTATACCGTAGTCAGTGTATGTACGGTATACCGTAGTCAGTGTATGTACGGTATACCGTAGTCAGTGTATGTACGGTATACCGTAGTCAGTGTATGTACGGTATACCGTAGTCAGTGTATGTACGGTATACCGTAGTCAGTGTATGTACGGTATACCGTAGTCAGTGTATGTATGGTATACCGTAGTCAGTGTATGTATGGTATCCCGTAGTCAGTTTATGTATGGTATACCGTAGTCAGACTATGCAGCGCTTTAATCCGTATTCAGTTTCTATGTGTGAATGCCTAGTCAGTGTGTATTTGGCCGTACGCAGTATATTTTTATTAGTTTAAGTGCAGTTGTACAGGCCATAGTCGATATATGTAAGTTCAAATCTGTATAAATTTGTAGTAAGTAAATAGTTAAAAAGTATTCAGTCAGTATTATGTTGATAAAGTAATGTTATACTGCCAACATATGCTAATACGTTCATAGTTACACTGTGTTAGTGTGGTAGTACAAGTAGATATAAAAGACGAACAGGAAATGAAGCATTAAAGAACCACAGTCAAAAACATGCATTGAAACAAAACCAATTACAAGGATAGATACAGTCGAGGTATATGACATCACACACATAAACAAGTTGACAACAGTGCTACCGCCTTGGAACGGTTAGTGGCCAAAAATGCCGCTGGGGGTTTAAACCAGAGTACACAAACCTCAATTTTACCCTACTGTCATCCCAGTAAAACTATAGAAATCCCCGCCAAGAACTATCCGCTTACAAATTATGCCGTATTAATAGGCAATATAAATATTACACAAAGATGATCATGTATATTGAATACAATAAACGTAAACCATTAAGGGCGCGACACGACAAGACTGCAGCGAAAACACAAACTTACCGTCCTTTCAGGATTAAGGTATAGGCCACCATAAGTTCCACGTCATCATAGTAAGTAAATGTTGGTACGTTCCTAGTCAGGGTTTGGTAGTCCGTACATTTAGTTAAGGTTAGGAATATGCCTGACCGTTTCAGTAATAAAACAGAGTGTGCTACCTTTCTCTTTTGCTTCTGCTCATTGCTTAACTTCGGTATTTATTTGCTAAATAAATGTGGTAATATGTATAATTTTGTAACTTTTTTTAAACGTATTTACTTGCTGAGTTTTCCAAATTGATTTTTCGTCACTCCATCTGTGTATCCCTTTAGTCCATGAGCTCTGGTTACTTGTGAACACAAATCCATGATTTCTGTGTCTGAAAAAGGTACAATAATTTCAACTTAAATTGATTCATCGTTATTTATTTATCTTCAACAAAACAAAGTAAGAACAACTTAAATGTGTATTCTATTTCCTTCCTTTAACTTTGGGACTATATAAATTAGGATTTTAAGACATTAAGTGAAAAAGGAAAATTCCCATACAACCAAGCAAAACGATATGAACATTTATTTTATGATAAGCAATGAAATACTGTATTATATTATATACTCTGTGATGAATTATAGAAATTTCCCAGTTTGAGAACATCTATAACATATCCCTTATCGCCTAGTGCGCAAGATAGCACAGTAGCCAAATGTTATGAACTAAACGATAGACGTACGTCACGAATTGACGTCATAATATTACTCCGCGCTGTCGCCAAAGGAGTGACAGAAGAAGGAATACTTGTGTCAACAGACGATTGGAAAGAAATTCATCACAGAATATATATTATATAGTTTAATTAACAGTTTTGTCGTGATACGGAAAATAATTCACTTGTGAGAAATATTCTTGCGATATAGAAACTCGTGCGAAAACGCACTCGTTTCTATATCGCAAGAATCTTTCCCATTCGGAATCACTTCAACAATGTTAATTAAACTCTATTTATCAGTGAAATAAAAGTGTTATTCCTCACTGTGGAATATAGAGTTTTAACACGACTCACAAGATATTCCAACTGTTATATTACATGTATGCATACTTATAAAACAAATTAAAGTGGATATACAAATGGTGTTAATATTAACAATTCGTTAGTCATAAGCTCTCGCGATTTAGACTCAATGGTCACACGTAACCAAAGACAAGGGAATAAACGTTTACATAAGTAAACGTTGCGTTGGCATATTTTTACTCTGGTTAAGACTAGGCAACAGCAAATAAAGATTGAGCGATTTGGGGTCAACGATTCGCTTTTCGCATTTAGCTCTCATTCAGGGTGAATATTGTATGGAAGACGGAAACCCGAAAAGTCGAAGGCGAAAAGTCGCAAACCCGCATTTTTAGACGAAATTTTGGGGCGAAAAGTCGAAATTTTACACTATCGGATTGGCGACTTTGCGAGACGAAATTTCGTCCGAAACGGCGGGTTTGCGACTTTTCGCATTCGCCTTCGACTTTTCGGGTTGGCGACTTTTCGCTATCGACTTTTCGCCTTCGACTTTTCGCCTTGTATTAACAGGGCGAAAAGTCGCGAAGTCGAAATGGCCGCATCCTTCTTCCATAGTATTGTCCAAACTTTGCCTATGTGCTTGGTAGATAAACATGTCGTGTGACGTTATTTATAATCAAATAATAAAACGATTATGTTTTTTTTATTATTCATTGACTGCTGGTTGAACAGAAATCACGTAGTTCACACTATTATAAATGCTTTCATAATACTTTATTTATATTACTTTCTCACTGCAACCGAACTTTTCTTGGATGCATACTGGTATTGAACGCGCGCTTTTAAAGTCGGAGGTGTCTATAGCTTCAGTTATTACGAAAATTAGTGGATGTTGTTTCACCAGGAGTACGAATATATAAAGCAAACATTTTGTACAGGAAAATGGTCAGTCACATTAAAATCCATCCAATACACATAAGCACTAACTTTCAAATACGCAACATTCAAAGGCATAGACTTAAACAAAAAGCGAACACTGTATTGTAAAGCTTGCGACATGCACACAAACAAACGAACGTATACAGGTAGTATGTTCTATTATAATCCATATTTATCCAAGAAACATATTTGATAAACACACACATAAATATGCCGATTATCTAGCGACATACGCGGCAGGCCCGTAACCAGGGTTTAAAAAAAACGAAAAATAAAACAACAAAAAAACACGAGGCAAACCTAGTCGGGAAGTCCGGTTTTCCTCCCACGGATTTTTTTTAAAGACATTTTTTGATAATTTGTTCGACTTGAGTAAGTACTGTTACAATGTTATTCAATGTTTCTTATATAGAAAAAAAATATATATATTGTTCGTAGAGAACAATTAATGATTAACTAGTTTGGTCACATCACTTTAAAAATAAGTTAAATCACTTATTATAATTTAAGAAAATATACTTTCAATTAAATTTCAATTTAAAAACGAACAAAAATACGTTTATAATCAGTATATAAAACAAGATCTCGGTCTGAGGGTGTCTCGCCCACCGCGGCAAACATTTTAATAGGAATTTTAAACACTGCCTAAGACCGAGCAGAGATCTTAAATTTAATTCTTTGTGGAGTGCGTGGTACAGTGGTAGAGCGCCGAACTCCAGATCGAGAGGTCGTGGGTTCGATCCTCGCCGCGGCCACGTTATTTATCCTTGGGCAAGATAAATAATCCACATTGCTTAGTACTGGTTCTACCCAGGAAGCCATCGAGAGTGATTAATCTAAGTTGCAAAAACTTGTTTCACAATCGATGTAAAATAAATATGTTTAAACTAACTAAACTATGCAAGAAATGGTTAGCATACCAGAGGTCATCCGCCAAGTTGTCATTATTGTCTATATGTATAATAATGATAACTTGCGCTGAGAAATAAAGTTACATGTTTTTTTACCAAAAACTGTTGAAAATGTAGATGAAGTACATAAACCCTCATGTTAAAAAAACACCGAAACATATGAGTAAATTAATTGACTATTCATAATTTCGATCAGCAAAATCAGCTGAACAAGCAATGGCCTAGACATTTGACACACCTCTAAAGTGTCGTAGGTGGTAAACTCAAACTCGATCTTTATCATAGTTTGTTTGTTTGTTTGTATGGTGTTTTACGTCATTTTCAACACATGTAAGGTTATATACTAGTATGACGGTCTTTTTTTATTTTTGTTGGAGGCATGTACCCAATTTTCCTGGGTAGAACCAGTACACCTCCCGCCATCCGTAAGAATCGACACACCCTCACAAGTCAAGCTCCCAGTGGAATTCGAACCCGCCGCGATGAGAGGTGAAGGTTTAGAATGCAACGTCGTTAACCATTCGATCACGGAGACGCTTCGTCTTTATCATAGATGTTCAACCAAGTTTATTGTAAAAGATAAGGTATCTACAGAGTGATTTTTTTTTTAAACCAAATTTTGAAAATTATCTTATTTTTACTCTTTCAACTCAAGAGGCACCTTTCCTGGGTTTATATTATTTTCCAGAGAGAATAGTTTTGTATCAGACATATCTTTTTGGCAGCGACTACAAACAGTGCCGTTGAACATTTTCATTTCAGTTTTTCTTTCTAGACAAATTTCGCATTTAGAAAAATGGACGACATCTGTTCTATTTCAAAGGCAAGTATAGCATCCATAGCAAGGTTGAATTTTTCATCTTTCTGTAATGGTGCAGCTTCTGGTATATCATTTATTTGATATGTTTTGGTAATATACCTTGTTTCCCATTTATTTCTCATTTCCCTTTTCTTTGATTCTGACTGTGTTTCGTTTTCAAGAGGTTTTTCATAACTGATTCCTAGTTTCCTACATACATATTGGATGTCATTGGTTATATTAGAGTTGGAATTTGAGTCCTTATTTGGTTCAGTATATGATGTACTAATATAATTTTCTGAATTATGTTTGCTCTTGTTGCCATGCGTGTTTTCGGTGGGTGATATTCGCTTTTTACTTTTACTACTATCAGCGTCATTAGAACTTGAAACTGTTCATTGTTCAAAAGCAAGTCAATGGTTGTACATGACAATTCTCCTTCATTGGTTGAAAAAAGAATACATGTGACATTGCTCTGCACCATTTTGATGCGTAAAACGCATGTGTACATTGATGTTGTAGCCTAAAATGGTAGACACAGTTTCAATCTCACAAGCTGTGGCCCACCCATGACCATTTATCATTTCCCTCTCGTATTAAAGTTTGGTCATGTCAGGACTGTGGTAAATTTGGACTAACTGCTCCATGTCAACCCTGTTATCAGCAATATAAAGAGCATATATTTCTCCTATATTGTCTTGTCGACGTGCCGTAAAACACTCACTCACTGACTCACTCACTGACTCACTCACTGACTCACTCACTGACTCACTCACTCACTCACACTCACTCACTCACTCACTCACTCACTCACTCACTCACCCACCCACTCACACTCACTCACTCACTCACTCACTCACTCATTCATTCATTCATTCATTCATTCATTCTCTTTTCCAGTGATGCTTAGACATAGGCAATGACAAATGCAGGCACCATCACCAGGCACATTTGTTGAATAGAAAATTGTTAATATCAATGGGACAAGCTTGAAGGTGGAAGATTTGTCTCCTGTCAGTTCACTATTTTTAAACAGAAAAGTCTCCTGTCAGTTCACTATTTTTAAACAGAAAAGCAGTGTGTGCGTGAAGGTCACTCGAACTTAACCTGCGATGAACTGAATTCAAGAGAGAGATCTTTCTATGCACAAATTAAAAAATATATTCTGACGGTTTTGACAGCTGTCAGTTCTTTGTTTACCAACAAAACGACACTGTGACGTCATACATCGTGATCCCGATAAATGACGGGATTGGTCGAGTTTTCACGATTGTGTTTTTCTTTGTTGTAAACAGAGATATAAACATTAGTTTAATGAAGATTAGTTTAATTTTGGCAACAAATAACAAATAATAAAACAACTGCTAATGATAAGCAATCTTGTTATGCATTTAATAAATATCGCTTCGTTCGTAACTACTCGTCAATATCCCGAAGAATGACGGGATTAGCCGAACTAGTACGAATACTCCGAATAAGCGTTTATCAAACTACAAAAAGAAACAATCGTCCAAGTGAAACAGACTGATCCCCTGATGATCTGAGGAAAAAATCCGAAATTGCCGAACACAATTTCATCAATGGCGGCGCTTCCGGTGCGACACAGTTTTTTTGCCCAGCCAGGTACGATTTCAAAACTTGCACATGTGTTACCATTAGCCGATCATCGGTATTAAATGTGTGCTTAAATGATGTCCACCAAAGACAACACTTCATATGACCAAGTATCAAACAAATAAAAGCAAAGTAATCATAAGGAGTTAAGTTACTGAGGTTAAGTGGTTTACCAGGGTGTAGTTGTGCGAAAATAATGAAAAAATTACCTTGACCTTGGTATTTTTTGCCGTTCAGCGATGTCCACCAATGCCAACAATACATATGAAAAAGTATCAAAGACATAAAGTCAGGCAATCATAACGTTAACTGAGGTTAAGTTACCTAACCAATGTTGTTACCTAACTAAGGTTAAGTTTGGGGGTAATAACGCAAAATATGACCTTGACTTTGGTATTTTTTGTCGTCCAGCGATGTCCACCAATGCCAGCTAGAGTTGTCGCCTTTTAAGGGCGACAATATACCCCCACTACTAGTCCCTCCCATTCCCCACCTTACTGTTTGAGTAAAGATTAAGTGTAATGGGATTTTCATGATCAGGTAATGGTGGCCTTGACCTTTGATCTACTGACCTCAAAACCAATAGGGGCCATCTTTTCATCAGAGGCAGTCCACCAATTAAGTTTCATGAGATTTGCTTCTTTGGGAGAGGAGTTATGGAGCGGACAATATTTTTCATTATCTGGTCCCGGTAACCTTAACCTTTGATCTACTGACCTAAACATTAATAGTGGTCATCCTCCCACCACAGACAGTTCACCTATGAAGTTTCATGATATTTGCTTCAGGAAGAGAGGAGTTATGGAGCGGACAATATTTTTCATTATCGAGTGCCGGTGACCTTGACCTTTGACCTACTGAATCAAAATCAAAACTGGTCGTTCTCTCTCCACAGGCAGTTCACCTATGAAGTTTCATGATATTTGCTTCAGGGAAAGAAGAGTTATGATGGAGCGGACACGGTTTTTCGTTATCGGGTCCCTATGATGTTGACCTTTAATCTATTACCTCAAAATCAACAGGTATTGTCCTCTTACCACCGGCAGTTTATCTGTAAAGCTTCATGATATTTGCTTCAGAGAGACAGAAGTTATGGAACGGAAAAAAAATATTATCGGGTCCCGGTGTCCTTGACCTTTGACCTATTGACCTCAAAATCAACAGAGATTGTTTTCTTACCACATGCAGTTCACCTATGAAGTTTCGTGAGATTTGCCATAGGAGGAAAGGAGTTATGGAGCAGACAAGGTTTTTCATTATCCGGAGCTAGTGACATTGACCTTTAATCTACTGACCTCAAAATCATTAGGGGTTATTCTCTTACCACAACCAGTTCACCTTTGAAGTTTCATGATATTTGCCTCAGTGGGAGAGGAGTTATACAGTGGACAAGTTTTTTCATAATCATGTCATGGTGCCGTTGACCTTTGATCTGCTGTCCTCAAAATCAATAAGGGTCATCCTCTCATAACAGGCAGTCCATGCATGAAGTTTTATGATATTTGCTTCAGGGGAAGAGGAGTTATGGAGTGGACAATGTTGCGTCTACGGACAGACAGATGGACAAACGGACAGGGTGAAATACCAGTATACTCCCCTAAACTTCGTTTAGCGTGGGTATAACAATACATATGACCAAGTATCAAAGACATAAAGTGAGACAATCACATAACGTTAACTGAGGTTAAGTTACCTAACCAAGATTAAGTTACCTAACCAAGGTTAGGTTTGGGGGAAATAACGTTTGGGGAAAATAACGCAAAATATTACCTTGACCTTGGTAATTTTTGTCATTCAGTGATAACTGCCAATGCCAACAATACATATGATCAAGTATCAAACAAAGTATCAGACAAAGTTAACTGAGGTTTACTTACCTAACCAAACTGATGTTTAGGGAAAATAACGCAAAACGTGACCTTGACATTGGTATTTTTTTGTCGTTCAGTGATGTCCACCAATGCCAACCATACATATGACCAAGTATCAAAGACATAAAGTTAGGCAATCACATAAAGTTAACTGAGGTTAAGTTACCTAACCAAGGTTAAGTTACCTAACCAAGGTAAAGTTTGAAGAAAATAAGCAAAATATGACCTTGACCTTGGTAATTTTTGTCATTCAGTGATGTCCACCAATGCCAACAATACATATGACCAAGTATCAAACAAAGAATCACATACATTTAAATGAGGTTAATTTACCTAACAAAGGTTAAGTTTTGGAAACATAACGCAAAATATGATCTTGACCTTGGTAATTTTGGCATTACGTGATGTCCCTTGACCCAACAAAGCATCTGACAAAGTTTCTGAAAAATTCGAGCAGCGGTTGTTGAGATATAGTTGATTTAAAATGTGGCCGCCGCCGCCGTAAAAGTGCCTGCTATGTCTCGCATGTGGGCGAGACAAAAAAGGCAAGTAAGTTTACGCATGCAACAACTTTAACACTAACGGCTTTATAAGATTTCTAAAAGTTTTCATGTACTAGTATATATTTCAAAATAAATACTGTAATAAGCGTAGGCGAAGACAGTGTTGGGAGGTGAGGGGTGGGGCGATATAATCTGGCAAGATCGGAGGTTAGCACGTTTACATCATGTTTGAGACATTGTTTCAGTTAATGTGCATGATTGTTATGCGTCGTATTAGACAACGTCCACGAACCGAGCGACGCGTATGTATTGATACAATTATATACAGTAGCTAGATGTTTATATACAGCGCTGCAATCAGTTCTTGACTTCAAATTCAATAGAGCGATAAGGAAGCTAGCAACTCCCAAATTATGTCAAGTCAGACCGTAAATGTTATACCACAAGTGGACACCCTGTACTGCAAAGCAAAATGGCAATACCTATATATCGTATTGGTGATTTTAGAGTATTAAATAGGGCTTGTGTAGCTTTAAGCTAGGACGGCAAATGTAAAACAATAGACCTGTAAACACAATTCACACGCAACAATCGATGTGGAGCGTTACGTAACGTTGAAGCCAGGGAGATTACATTACATAAACTCTCCTATTATTCTAAAATTTGAGCAACAAATTACAAAACATACCACAGCCCTCTTCGTCATAACCATTCCGACAATTACGACGTCCGTCACAAATCACATTAAGGTTGACACACTCAGCACTGTGGTTGTCGCAATGGAAAGTTGTTGCGTCTTTGCACTCGACAGCTGAAAATGGTATTTAAACTGTTTTCACACTAGATAGAACCCAGCGATTTCCTTACGCATTCGAATACCTTAGATGTGTTCAGATCAGAATTGCTTATATATATACTCAACAAAAAAAGAAACTTCCGCAACTTTACCCATACATGTAGACACAATGAAAATATATTTTGTTTGGTCTCATATGTTAATACCTTTGTTAAAAGGCCAGCACTGTCATGAAAACAAATTTCCTTGAATCAAACTTGTACGCAAAGTTATTCCCCTTGTTTTTTTCCGGGTCTTGTGGTTTTAACTTTGATTTAACAGTTTTGTTCTATTGAAATAAACAGAAGATAACCCCAGCACCAAAAAGACGGAGAAAGTAAGCTGACCTTTTTACTCACTTTTGCGCCATACAGCTTTCAAGAATGAATATTTTCAAATTACCTCCCTTTATAATACAAATATAGTGATTTCGCAATTTGAATAAAACATGTTTAGCAGAACACACTAACTCTGTTTTTTGATGATTATTAATATTGATCAGAATGATTTAGTGATAAGTATATAATGATGAAATTGTATCTAGATTGGTGTACAAAGTGTAACAAAGTCAACCCTATGCAAATCACAGTTTAAAATGCGGAAGTTTCTTTTTTTTTTGTTCAGTATATATACAACTAATGTCGTTTAATCGCTCTGTAACACATCGCGTATGTTGATTTCGAGCAGCCGCCGAGAGAGGTGAAAGAAACATAGCAATCTAAGAACGCTGCCTTTCTCTTACTATGGATTATATTCCGATCAGTACTAAACGTACTCGGGAATATATGGGAAGCCATAACCGTCAAAATGTGGATATTTACAAACCATTCAATGACAGGCCATTTAATTCAACATGAAGTCATTTGATGACGTACATATTGATTCGATGCGACGTGTAAACTCGGTTCATTGGTTACAAAGAGAATTGATACGGTTCAAAGTGAAATGATTCGGTGTAAAATTTCACACCATACGACGCAAAGTCATTTGATGACATACATATTGATTCGATGCGACGTGTAAACTCGGTTCATTCGTTACAAAGTGAATTGATACGGTTCGAAGTGAAATGATACGGTGTAAAATTTCAAACCATACGACGCAAAGTCATTTGATGACGTACATAATGATTCGATGCGACGTGTAAATTCGGTTCATTCGTTACAAAGTGAATTGATACGGTATAAACTCGGTTCATTCGTTACAAAGTGAACTGATACGGTTCGAAGTGAAATGATACGGTGTAAAATTTCAAACCATACGACGCAAAGTCATTTGATGACGTACATATTGATTCGATGCGATGCAAACGCAATCCGTTCGACAGAACCTGATTTCATTACGTGCAAAGTGAAACGGTGCGACATCTGGCGACGATATTTGCCACATCACTTGCATGGTTATTTCCCCTACACAATATATGATAAATCAAAGTACTGAAAGTCCTGAGAATGCAAGGTTTGATAGGAAAGACTGTATGGATATTTGCACAATCAATTTCCATAAATTTTACATAGTTTTAGCCAACTTGGCGATCTTTGACGACCTACCAAAATCTTAGAGGGTCAATCCATTCCAAATAGATTGTGATCAATTGTCATTAAACTGTTTCAAATCTAGACTAGAATATTTTTTTATGAAATTGGTGATGGATAGACATATTTGTGTTTTATGGCCAAACTGTCACTCAAGATGACCTCCATGTCTAAAATTGTCATTTACAGAGTGGCGTGTATTAAGTAGTCTTCCGGAAACAAGATGCACAAGAGGGTCTGTATCACTCTACTGGCTTGAATTGTCTAAGGCCTACCGAAAAACAGTTTTTTTTAAATCAAAGGCTATAACTCTGATGTGTCTAGTCTGATGCAACTGGTTTTGAACTTGTCCAAGTTCAGTGGCGTAACCTAGAAAACGTCTTCTGCTGCAGGGACAAATAACTTAACAAGAGGCACTACCCCGTTGATTCAACTTCCCTATGTCTGTCCTACACATTGAAAAGAAACTTTACTGTAGTATTTCAGAAGAAAAAAAAATACAAATTTATCGGTGGAAAGAAGAATTGAAATTGACTTTAAGTAAATACACGGGTAAAAGTGACCATAATTTTGATAAATAAACAACAAGAAGACGAAACAGAACAGCACCTAGCTGGACGAAGTAGGTTAAAATGCTGCAGCCATGTGCTGTTTCAAACGTTGTCCGGTGTGTAAATTATACTCGTTCGTGATTGGTGCAATTTTCTGTTCATGTCAAAGGAAGTATGTCACGTGAGGTAAACATTGTTGATTTCATTATGAAAATAATTCCACGATGTAACGGCAATATGTTTGTTTAAAGTACATGTTTTTGGTGAAAATTAAATGTTACAAAATATTTTATTGTTCTAATTTAAAACTTTGATTGCATATGCAATCAAAAAAGGCTATTATATTTATATTGGGAAATATGCACTCGTTCTTTCGCGCATTAATATTGTTAATACGCATCCAATAACCTATACGTCTCGTAGCAACTTACTACAATCAAGTTCATCTGATTCATCGTCGCAGTCAACTTTACCATCACAAACCAACGCCAGCCTCATACATCTCCCATTGCATTTGAATAGATCACCTTGGCAGGTAGCTATATAATACAATGAAGACGTTTATGTTACAAGTAATGCTATGTTTTAGCAGCAAAATAAAAACAATAAAAATGAAAACGTGTTTAAACAGAAATATGTATACGCATCGCGTTTTTTATAGAAAAGTGCTAAATTAAACTTAAAAGTAACAGGCAAAATGTCTAACTATGAATATCTTCAAAAAGCCCATGAATTTATTACACAACTGACACATAATACTGTTTCTAAAGTACAGCGATAGTCCTGAAATAAATATTTATTTTATATTATATATATGATACTTAATTCATTGCTAATTCGAGTCAACAATACAGACAGAGCATCAACTAACAATAGTGTCTTGAATAACATTGTTACACAGAAGTAGTATACCTCACGTTGACACTCCTGTATACAATGCCTATATCCTTTAAACATGTTATATTATTATACCTCACTGTAAAACACAACGTAAAATTTCCATACACGCCCATGAACTAATTTTGACGCAGAGCGGTCAACAATTAACGTACTGTTATTAAGATATAGTTTAAGACACGGACGAGACATCCTCACTGGTATATAATGTATTGAAGTAGCATTCTTAAATACCTATCCTGTCCACCAACGTAGAATGATATACTGTGATAAAACATCCAACAGTTTCAATTATATCACTCACTCATAGTCAAGCCGAACAGCAATTGCGCAAGGCTTCCCTCCGTCTGCTCCTTTAACATGTACAAATGGATCCCTTGGAAGCAACTAACACCAATAAGAGATACAAGAAGCAGACTCGGGTTTAGTGAGCCTGTTCATGAGGGGTAATGTAAAGCTCAAACTCGAAAATAGGCGTTTTTTACTTTGGTGAGACAATTGCTCTGTTTGAGGTTGTTTCTGTTTGTTGTTTATTATTATTATTATTTATTTTTGTTTTTACATATGTTTATGTTGGCTAGGCACAGCCTTAGTAATACTATTTCAGTCTTTATTTTAGGCTTTCTTTGTGTGCGTTCTCTATTTTGAGGCGTTTGTGTTTTATATTTACGAGACATTTGTGTTAGCTATTTCCTCTATTTGAGAAGTATGTGTGCTAATTTTTTCAGGAGTTTTGTGCTCTCTATTTGATGCGTTTTTTATTTTGGCGAGACAATTTGCGTCAGTCAATTCCTCTATATGAGGTATTTTTTTTTTTTTTTTTTTATGTTTACATATGTTTATGTTGGCCACGCAACGTATTTGTATACCTTTATTTTAACCAAGTTAATTGTTAGTCCAGTTTCTAAGCTGTGTTCCGCAGGTTTTCGCGTTCACAGCAATGACTTATTGTGTAGTTAATAAGAATTTTGACATGTTCAATACAAGAACTTTCAATTAGGTTCATTTGTCTTTGTGACCTTCTGTACCCAGGGTTCATGAAGTACATCTTTATGTTTTAATTAGCAACACATTTTATCTTACTTCTATTTCGTTGAAACCGTGGCCAATATATTGCAATAAACAAAAACTGTAAACACCGCATTGTATTGTTCTAAATCCATCTTTAATAATGGAATTTGTGCTTTAAAGGACAAATTACTGTTATTTAAGTGGCCAAATACCATTTATTGTATCACATTCTGCAGGTGCAATTTATAACATGACAACGGCAACTTGATTTATCACTTCCTGTTTCTTGAAAAAGATCATAGACAAATGTTCAGTGATATATGCGGTACAATATTTTTATCAGTATTCCCAACATAAACCCACCCACCCTCTCCAGTTATTGAAAACAGTGTTTTGGGCTTTTTTATGTTTATATTTTCAGAACACGGATACTTCAACGGTTTCGGTCTGGTTATTCCGTCACGGCTTCAACAGGGTTAACAGCATTCCACATTCGGGATTTCCTCATGGTGGCGGAAGGTTTTCGCGGTCACAGCAATGACTTATTGTGTAGATAATAAAACTTTTGACGTTTTCATTACAAGAACTTTCAATTAGGTACATGTGTCTTTGTGCACTGCTGCACCCAGGGTTCATAAGGTACATCTATATGTTTTAATTAACTACACATTTTATCTTACTTCTCTTTTGCTGAATCCGTTGCCAATATATTCCAATAAACATAAACTGTAAACATCGCCTTCTATTGTTCTAAATCCATCTTTAATAATTATAGTTCAGTAGTCATTATCTAACTCGAAATATATGTAGTTTTTATTTTATAAGGGATTCAATAGCAAACACATGTGTTATTTCTTCCTTCAATTGGTCATTTTTCCCATTTAGCAGGCTTAAACAAATGCAAACTAACACTTCTTCAATATTAGAAATTGGATCTCACTGCCAACTGTTAAGGGTAAAATGTAACAAGGAAGGAAGCTAAACCATCAGCAACTCTTTTTTAAAAGAAAAATCAACACATTTATTCAAATTATACAATGAAACATATTCACTTACATAAAATAATTGAAATGGATCCAGTATTGCTTTAAAATACGATATACGTATGTAGTGCAAATACAATTGGCAAGTGTCCCTTTAATGAAATTTGTCAAGTGTCCCTTTAATCGAGTTTCACTTAAAGTCTTTCATGGTTTCAATTGCTTTTGTTTTCTTACTTAAAGTTTGATTCGGTGGTTCCACTACTCCGTCCGATAAAGGCTCTGGGTATTGTTTAACCACCCATACGATATTTTGTCTGCTTTTTAATTTAGTTTGTGATGCGCAGGCTTCATAACAGCTGCTCTCAACTAAATTCCATTTTGTTTATTTCGCTCTTCGGGGCATAGAATTGTGTTAGATACTGGGATCATACGCCGCTGACATGGGGTGTGTAATAAGTATAAAGGTCGCAATGTCCACAGCCATATGCATGCCATCTTTGGGATGGTTAAAATTCTGTACTAGTGAGTTTATGTATATTGAGTTCTGCTCAACCCGGGGCTAGGGGGCGAAAGCTTATTTAACTACCGTTCATCAATCAAACCGAGACTGCAACATTTCGTATGTATCGTGTTCGGCCGTTTCTAAAGGTCCACTCTCATACTCTTTTATTAATTCACAATAGTCCAAATGTTCAAATAATCAAATGTCACTTTTGTTATAAATGAGCGCAATAATTGTTTATCTTCTCACAATATATTTTAATTCACAGAATCCAATATTTTGAATTCAATTAAAATATTGAACCAGATGCTCAACTTTGAATACTGAACACAAAAACTTAAACAACAACGCAAAATGCTGTATTTATACTGTCATAGAATGTCATAGAACATTCACGATATTCCAGAAAGATGAGATTTTGATATAATTCGCTTATTTCCTGAAATGCATAAAACTCTTTCAGTCTAACATGTCTAAAGTCAAACATGTGTTCTATTATTTTATTTCGTCTTTCTAAAAAATAAAATAAACAGTGACTCAAACATGATATAAATGTACTGAAATTCTCATTCCCATTAAATATAACACATATCTACATAATTATCAAGAGATCAAACGAACTATTACTTTGAATTTCAATAATCCACAGAGTTCGTAACATTAAAACCACATCATTTTCTTTTATAAACGTACATTGTTATGTCAGCGGGGTTTCAGAGTGCAGCGTAGATGCATCCGGACAAACTTATTTATTATGTGTTGCCTAATATGTTCCCCGTTTATGATGTCGATTACGTCGTTATTAAATTGATAATAAAATGTGTTTATCTTTTGATACACTTTGGATTTATACGGATTATTATTTTAAATATAAAGTACAAACTTTATTTGTTGACTTAGTTTATGTTTATTTTGTGTTGCATTCATTATAATAATACAATGTTGGCTTTTGTGTTCAAATCTATTTCATTGAAAGTCACGTATTTGAAGGCGACTGATTATGTGTATAGGATGTTTTGATTCAAGGGATTAGGCTATAACTGACCAATTTCCAATTTAAAACGTTTGATTTATATTCTCGTATTCCATGTGAATCTCCATGGACAAAGTATCATTATTACTGAAGCGACAGACACCTTGCATTTTGAAAGCGCTCGAACAGATTCTGTATATTTATATCGACTGTGTAGCTTTAAGAGGTATTTTTTCTACCTTTAAGACTAAAGATAGCGCTTGATGATCCAAAATGATCAGTAAGTAAAAACGTTAGTGTGAATGTCAATGATTACTGAAAAGGGACTCCCTAGGAATTAACAAACGCAGACAAGAGAGAAAATTAGCAGATATAAACCCCGTATGATGTAGAACGAGGTACGTCCCCATTTAAATGTGGATAGTTAACAATGTCAAAGTTAAAGTCATCTCTTTAGTGGGTATGTAATCATCGGAATTCGAGAGATGAAGATAGAGGAATGCTGCTACGTTTCCTCGATATCATGTTTCTGATAAATCAATAATATAGTGTTACCTATGAATATGTTTACGAATAATGTAAACAAGTTATCATGTAACCATGGTACTGTGTCATCAAATGCCATTCATTTATAATTAGTAACATGTAGAAGTGTTTGGATGAGTAAAGAACATATTGATGTTTACATTTAACATCATACGACGGTCATTTAACGTTCTTGGAATAATCTAAAACGCTGTGATGTTATATGACATTATATTACAGTATAAACACAGCACTTTAGGGTTGTTATTTGTTCAGTATATGGTTCAGTATCTGGATTGAGAATTTAAATCAGAGTATGCAGTGAAGATATTGGATACTTTGAATTAAAAATATATTGTTAGAGGATTGCTCATCTATACTTTATTGATATTGGATTATTTAAATTATTGTAAATAAATAACCCACGAAAGATTTGAAGTGAAATTGAATTAAAGGGACACTTGACAGTTTTGATTAAAGGGACACTTGACAATTTAGATTACAGGGACACTTGTCAATAGTATTTGGACTTTATTATTTTATCGGATTTTAACGAAAAACTGGATCCATTTTATGTATTTTACGTGTTTTCTGTAAGTGAATATATTTCATCGTACTATTTGAATACGTTTGTGTTATGTATCTCCCTTTTCATTGTACATTTAATTTGTTCCGTTGTTACTGGTTTTCCTTCCATTCTTGTTTCATTTTACCTAAAACATTGGCTTTATTCAACTTGAGCTCTGTTGAATAAATAATAGCCTAGTGACAATATGAGCAATGAACGGATCATCAATATTGAGTATGTCATCCAGATACCGAGATGTATTACTAAAAAAATCAATAATGGCTCTCTGACTAGCAGGTGACAAACTCAACAAAACATATATTTCATAACACTATAAATATAGATATAAAAATCGAACGGAAAAAAGCAGCATTCAATGACGACAGTCAACCACAAACACACACAGAAACAAAGAACACATTTAAAGATGAATAAAAGGCCAAATAAGACATCACAAATACAAAAGGGTTGAAAATAGGGCTACCGCCTTGGAATAAAAGGCCGCTGGGGTTTAAACCAGGTTCTAGGGTGAACCACACATCTGCGAAACGTGGCGCACGGTTAGTACCCATGTGAATACACATACCAACAACCTATCGGTAACCGGTTTTACAGTATCTAATAAAGATGTTGTCTATAGGAAACGATACTGCTCTACAAACATCAGCGCAAGTCCACAAGTTATAATTGCATGTATCACATTAAATATAGTAAAAATAGTTATAAAACTTACTACAATTTGCCTCATCTTCACCATCAACACAGTCAAAAATACCGTCACACTCTATACACTTCTTCCAGGATGGTAGTGACTGACGGAGTCCAGAACCACAAGTAGATTCGATGCATAAATTTCCTGAAACTAGACGTACTGAGTATTATGTTAATGAGCAAGTAAAATTGACAGTGCATTTAATTGTATATAACACTGAATGGACGGTTGGAATAAATAAAAAAACAAATATGGAGGCTTGGATACTGTTTAAGGAGCACATATGAAGCATTTAGTGAAACTACAAATAGATTGAGTTGATGTGAATTAAAAAAAACAAGAGTGTACGAAGCAGTTAGTCTGGCAGAAGAGATTACAGTTTGATGTAATACACCTAAGATTCGAAATGAAACATGCCGTTTTATTTGGAATTTCGATGTCCCTAAATGTCATAAATAGTGTTTATATCTACTTATGCACAAATAACACAAAACAAAATAATGAAATGTTGATGTTGTGTACTATAAATACATGTTTCAAACAAAATTCGTAATACAAAAGTATACATTATGTATAATTTGCATCATTTTAAACGTTTCAGTGTTAACTCTGTGACTTCAGCGCTACCGTTGCTATAAACTTCGTAAAACTTTTGCAAAATTGTATTATCGTAACCCTGATCTTCTTTCAAAATATAAAAGTAATTTAAGAACTGTGCTGCGACAAGGACTATCACAACCCGACTTCTATGGTGATGTGATTTACAAACTTCGG